>JASTWF010000392.1:0-129395 GCA_030390025.1 Squalus acanthias
TCAGTATTTACAGGGGGTCCCCGGGAGTGTGTCAGTATTTACAGGGAGTCACCGGGAGTGTGTCAGTATTTACAAGGTGTCCCCGGGAGTGTGTCAGTATTTACAGGGAGTCTCCGGGAATCTGTCAGTATTTACAGGGGGTCCCCGGGAGTGTGTCAGTATTTACAAAGGCTCCCTGCGACTGCGTCAATATTTACAGGGGGTCCCCAGGAGTGTGTAAGTATTTACAGTGGATCCCCGGGTGTGTGTCAGTATTTACAGGGTGTCCCCGGGAGTGTGTCAGTATTTACAGGGGTTCCCCGGGAGTGTGTCAGAATTTAAAGGTGTCCCCTGGAGTGTGTCAGTATTTACAAGGGGTCCCCGGGAGAGTGTCAGTATTTACATGGGGTCCCCGATGTGTGTCAGTATTTACAGGGGGTCCCCGGGAGGGTGTCAGTATTTACAGGGAGTCCCCGGGAGTGTGTCAGTATTTATAGGGGGTCCCAAGGAGTGTGTCAGTATTTACAGGATGTCCCCTGGAGTGTTGCAGTATTTACAGGGGGTTCCAGGTACTGTGTCAGTCTTTACAGGGGGTCCCCGGGAGGGTGTCAGTATTTACAGTGAGTCCCCGGGAGTGTGTCAGTATTTTTAGGGGGTCCCCAGGAGTGTGTCAGTATTTACAAGGTGTCCCCGGCAGTGTGTCAGTATTTACAGGGGTCCCCGGGATTGTGTTAGTATTTACAGGGGGTCCCTGGGAGTGTGTCAGTATTTACAAGGGGTCCCCGGGAGTGTGTCAGTATTTACAGGGGGTCCCCGGGAGTGTGTCAGTATTTACAGGGAGTCACCGGGAGTGTGTCAGTATTTACAGGGGGTCCCCGGGAGTGTGTCAGTATTTACAGGGTGTCCCCGGGAGTGTGTCAGTATTTACAGGGAGTCACCGGGAGTGTGTCAGTATTTACAAGGTGTCCCTGGGAGTGTGTCAGTATTTACAGGGGGTCTCCGGGAATCTGTCAGTATTTACAGGGGGTCCCCGGGAGTGTGTCAGTATTTACAAAGGGTCCCTGGGACAGCGTCAATATTTACAGGGGGTCCCCGGGAGTGTGTTCTTACTTACAGTGGGTCCCCGGGTGTATGTCAGTATTTACAGGGTGTACCCGGGAGTGTGTCAGTATTTACAGGGGTTCCCCGGGAGTGTGTCAGTATTTAAAGGTGTCCCCTGGAGTGTGTCATTATTTAAAGCTGGTCCCCGGCCCTGTGTCAGTATTTACAGGGGGTCCCCGGGAGTATGTCAGTATTTACAGGGGGTGCCCGGGAGTGTGTCAGTATTTACAGGGGGTCCCCGGGAGTGTGTCAGTATTTACAGGTGGTTCCCGGGAGTGTGTCAGTGTTTACAGGGAGGGTCCCCGGGAGTGTGTCAGTATTTACAGGGGGTCCCCGGGAGTGTGTCAGTATTTACAGGGGGTCCCCGGGAGTGTGTCAGTATTTACAGGGGTTCCCCGGGAGTGTGTCAGTATTTACAGGGGATCCCCGGGAGTTTGTCAGTATTTACAGTGGGGTCCATGAGAGTGTGTCAGTATTTACAGTGGGGTCCACGGGAGTGTGTCAGTATTTACAGGGCTTCCCGGGAGTGTGTCAGTATTTACAGGGTTCCCCGGGAGTGTGTCAGTATTTACAGGGGATCCCCGGGGAGTGTGTCAGTATTTACAGAGGGTCCCCGGGAGTGTGTCAGTTTTTACAGTGGGTCCCCGGGAGTGTGTCAGTATTTACAGTGAATCCCCAGGAGTGTGTCAGTATTTACAGGGGGTCCCGGGAGTGTGTCAGTCTTTACAGGGGGTCCCCGGGAGTGTGTCAGTATTTACAGGGGGTTTCCCTCAGGAGTTTGTCAGTATTTACAGGATGTCCCCTGGAGTGTGTCAGTATTTACAGGGTGTCCCCGGGTGTGTGTCAGTTTTTTCAGGGGGTCCCCGGGAGTGTGTCAGTATTTACAGGGTGTCCCGGGAGTGTGTCAGTATTTACAGGGGGTCCCCGGGAGTGTGTCAGTATTTACAGGATGTCACCTGGAGTGTGTTAGTATTTACAGGGAGTCCCCGGGAGTCTGTCAGTATTTACAGGGGGTCCCCGGGAGTGTGTCAGTATTTACAGGGTGTCCCCGGGAGTGTTTCAGTATTTACAGGGGGACCCCGGGAGTGTGTCAGTATTTACAGGGGGTCCCCTGGAGTGTGGCAGTATTTACAGCGGGTCCCCAGGAGTGTGTCAGTATTTACAGGGGGTCCCTGGGGAGTGTGTCAGTATTTGCAGGGGTTCCCCCAGGAGTGTGTCAGTATTTGCAGGGGGTTCCCGGGAGTGTGTCCGTATTTACAGGGGGTCCCCGGGAGTGTGTCATTATTTACAGGGAGTCCCCGGGAGTGGGTCAGTATTTGCAGGGGTTCCCCCAGGAGTGTGTCAGTATTTACAGGGGGTCCCTGGGAGTGTGTCATTATTTATAGGGGGTCCCCTGGAGTGTGTCAGTATTTACAGTGAGTCCCCGGGAGTGTGTCAGTATTTGCAGGGGTTTCCCGGGAGTGTGTCAGTATTTACAGGGGGCCACCGGGAGTGTGTCAGTATTTGCAGGATTTCCACTGGAGTGTGTCAGTATTTACATGGGGTTCCCGGGAGTGTGTCATTATTTATAGGGAGTACCCGCGAGTGTGACAGTATTTACAGGGGGACCCCGGGGGAGTTTCAGTATTTACGGGGGGTCCCCGGGAGTGTGTCAGTATTTACAGGGAGTCCCCGGGAGTGTGTCAGTATTTACAGGGGGTCCCCGGGAGTGTGTGAGTATTTACAGGGAGTCCCCGGGAGTGTGTCAGTATTTACAGGATGTCCCCTGGAGTGTGTCAGTATTTACAGGGGGTCGCCGGGAGTGTGTCACTATTTACAGGGGTTCCCCGGGAGTGTGTCAGTATTTACAGGGGGTCCCCGGGAGTGTGTCAGTATTTACAGGGGTCCCCGGGAGTGTGTCAGTATTTACAGGGGGTCCCCGGGAGTGTGTCAGTATTTACAGGGGTCCCCGGGAGTGTGTCAGTATTTACAGGGGGTCCCCGGGAGTGTGTCAGTATTTACACGGGATCCCCGGGAGTGTGTCAGTATTTTCAGGGGTTCCCGGGAGTGTATCTGTATTTACAGGGGGTCCCCGGGAGTGTGTCAGTATTTACAGGGGGTCCAGGGACTGTGTCAGTATTTACAGAGGGTTCCCGGGAGTGAGTCAGTTTTTACAGGAGGTCCCCGGCAGTGTGTCAGTATTTACAGGGGGTCCCCGGGAGTGTGTCAGTATTTACAAGGAGTATCCGGGAGTGGGTCAGTATTTACAGGAGGTCACCAGGAGTGTGTCAGTATTTACAAGGGCTCCCCGGCAGTGTGTTTCAGTATTTACAGGGGGTCCCCGGGAGTATGTTTCAGTATTTACAGGGGTTCCCCGGGAGTGTGTCAGTATTTACAGGGGGTCCGCGGGAGTTTGTCAGTATTTACAGTGGGGTCCACGGGAGTGTGTCAGTATTTACAGTGGGGTCCACGGGAGTGTGTCAGTATTTACAGGGGTCCCCGGGAGTGTGTCAGTATTTACAGGGTTCCCCGGGAGTGTGTCACTATTTACAGGGGATCCCCGGGGAGTGTGTCAGTATTTACAGAGGGTCCCCGGGAGTGTGTCAGTATTTACAGGGGGTCCCCGGGAGTGTGTCAGTATTTACAGTGGATCCCCGGGAGTGTGTCAGTATTTACAGGGGGACCCCGGGAGAGTTTCAGTATTTACAGGGGTTCCCCGGGAGTGTGTCAGTATATACAGGGGGTCCCCGGGAGTGTGTCAGTCTTTACAGGGGGTCCCCGGGAGTGTGTCAGTATTTACAGGGGGTTTCCCTCAGGAGTTTCTCAGTATTTACAGGATGTCCCCTGGAGTGTGTCAGTATTTACAGGGTGTCCCCGGGAGTGTGTCAGTATTTACAGGGTGTCACTGGGAGTGTGTCAGTATTTACAGGATGTCCCCTGGAGTGTGTCAGTATTTACAGGGGGTCCCCGGGAGTGTGTCAGTATTTACAAGGGGTCCCGGGAGTGTGTCAGTATTTACAGGGGTTTCCCCCAGGAGTGTGTCAGTATTTACAGGGTGTCCCCGGGAGTGTGTCAGTATTTACAGGGGGTCCCCGGGAGTGTTTCAGTATTTACAGGGGGTCCCCGGGAGTCTGTCAGTATTTACAGGGGGTCCCCGGGAGTGTTTCAGTATTTACAGGGGGACCCCGGGAGTGTGTCAGTATTTGTAGGGGGTCCCCTGGAGTGTGTCACTATTTACAGCGGGTCCCCGGGAGTGTGTCAGTATTTACAGGGGGTCCCTGGGGAGTGTGTCAGTATTTGCAGGGGTTTCCCCAGGAGTGTGTCAGTATTTGCAGGGGGTTCCCGGGAGTGTGTCATTATTTATAGGGAGTACCCCGGGAGAGTTTCAGTATTTACAGGGAGTCACCGGGAGTCTATCAGTATTTACAGGGTGTCCCCGGGAGTGTGTTAGTATTTACAGGGGTCCCCGGAAGTGTGTCAGTAATTACAGAGGATCCCCGTGGTGTGTTTCCGTATTTACAGGGGGGTCCCCGGGAGTGTGTCAGTATTTACAGGGGGTCCCCGGGAGTGTGTCAGTATTTACAAGGAGTCCCCGGGAGTGTGTCAGTATTTACAGGGGGTCCCCGGGAGTGTGTCATTATTTACAGGTGGTCCCGGGGAGTGTGTCAGCATTTACAGGGGGGTCCCCTGGAGTGTGTCAGTATTTACAGGGGGTCCTCTGGAGTGTGTCAGTATTTACAGGTGGTCCGCGGGAGTGTGTCAGTATTTACAAGGGGTCCCCGGGAGTGTGTCAGTATTTAATGGGGGTCCCCCGGGACTGTGTCAGTATTTACAGGGGGGCCCCGGGAGTTTGTCAGTATTTACTGGGAGTCCCCGGGAGTCTGTCAGTATTAACAAAGGGTCCCCGCGAGTGTGTCAGTATTTACAGGGGGTCCCTGGGGAGTGTGTCAGTATTTACTAGGGGTCCCCGGGAGTGTGTCAGTATTTACAGGGGGTCCCCAGGAGTGTGTCAGTATTTACAGGGGGGTCCCCGGGAGTGTGTCAGTATTTACAGGGAGTCCCCAGGAGTCTATCAGTATTTACAGGGTGTCCCCGGGAGTGTGTTAGTATTTACAGGGGTCTCCGGGAGTGTGTCAGTATTTACAGGGGGGTCCCCGGGAGTGTGTCAGTATTTACAGGGAGTCCCCAGGAGTGTGTCAGTATTTACAAGGAGTCCCCGGGAGTGTGTCATTATTTACAGGGGGTCCCCGGGAGTGTGTCATTATTTACAGGTGGTCCCGGGGAGTGTGACAGTATTTACAAGGGGTCCCCGGGAGTGTGTCAGTATTTACATGGGGTCCCCGGGAGTGTGTCAGCATTTACAGGGGGGTCCCCTGGAGTGTGTCAGTATTTACAGGGGGTCCTCGGGAGTGTGTCAGTATTTACAGGTGGTCCCCGGGAGTGTGTCAGTATTTACAGGGGGTCCCCGGGAGTGTGTCAGTATTTAATGGGGGTCCCCCGGGAGTGTGTCAGTATTTACAGGGGGGCCCCGGGAGTTTGTCAGTATTTACTGGGAGTCCCCGGGAGTGTGTCAGTATTAACAAAGGGTCCCCGCGAGTGTGTCAGTATTTACAGGGGGTCCCTGGGGAGTGTGTCAGTATTTACTAGGGGTCCCCGGGAGTGTGTCAGTATTTACAGGGGGTCCCCAGGAGTGTGTCAGGATTTACAGGGGGTCCCCGGGAGTGTGTCAGTATTTGCAGGATTTCCACTGGAGTGTGTCAGTATTTACATGGAGTTCCCGGGAGTGTGTCATTATTTATAGGGAGTACCCGCGAGTGTGACAGTATTTACAGGATGTCCCCTGGCGTGTGTCAGTATTTACAGGGAGTCCCCGGGAGTGTGTCAGTATTTACAGGGGGTCCCCGGGAGTGTGTGAGTATATACAGGATGTCCCCTGGAGTGTGTCAGTATTTACAGGGGGTCCCCGGGAGTGTGTGAGTATTTACACGGGCTCCCCGGGAGTGTGTCAGGATTTACCCGTCTCCCCGGGAGTGTGTCAGTATTTACACGGGATCCCCGGGAGTGTGTCAGTATTTTCAGGGGTTCCGGGAGTGTCTCAGTATTTACAGGGGGTCCCCGGGAGTGTGTCAGTAGTTACAGGGGGTTCCCTGGAGTGAGTCAGTTTTTACAGGAGGTCCCCAGGAGTGTGTCAGTATTTACAAGGAGTATCCGGGAGTGGGTCAGTATTTACAGGAGGTCACCAGGAGTGTGTCAGTATTTACAAGGGCTCCCCGGGAGTGTGTTTCAGTATTTACAGGGGTTCCCCGGGAGTGTGTTTCAGTATTTACAGGGGTTCCCCGGGAGTGTGTCAGTATTTACAGGGGGTCCGCGGGAGTTTGTCAGTATTTACAGTGGGGTCCACGGGAGTGTGTCAGTATTTACAGTGGGGTCCACAGGAGTGTGTCAGTATTTACAGGGGTCCCCGGGAGTGTGTCAGTATTTACAGGGTTCCCCGGGTGTGTGTCACTATTTACAGGGGGTCCCCGGGAGTGTGTCAGTATTTACAGAGGGTCCCCGGGAGTGTGTCAGTATTTACAGGGGGTCCCCGGGAGTGTGTCAGTACTTACAGTGGATCCCCGGGAGTGTGTCAGTATATACAGGGGGTCCCCGGGAGTGTGTCAGTCTTATCAGGGGGTCCCCGGGAGTGTGTCAGTATTTACAGGGGGTTTCCCTCAGCAGTTTGTCAGTATTTACAGGATGTCCCCTGGAGTGTGTCAGTATTTACAGTGTGTCCCCGGGAGTGTGTCAGTATTTACAGGGGGTCCCCGGGAGTGTGTCAGTATTTACAGGGGGTCCCGGGAGTGTGTCAGTATTTACAGGGGTTTCCCCCAGGAGTGTGTCAGTATTTACAGGATGTCCCCTGGAGTGTGTCAGTATTTACAGGGAGTCCCCGGGAGTCTGTCAGTATTTACAGGGGGTCCCCGGGAGTGTGTCAGTATTTACAGGGGGTCCCCGGGAGTGTTTCAGTATTTACAGGGGGACCCCGGGAGTGTGTCTGTATTTGAAGGGTGTCCCCTGGAGTGTTGCAGTATTTACAGCGGGTCCCCGGGAGTGTGTCAGTATTTACAGGTGGTCCCTGTGGAGTGTGTCAGTATTTGCAGGGGTTCCCCCAGGAGTGTGTCAGTATTTGCAGGGGGTTCCCGGGAGTGTGTCAGTATTTGCAGGATTTCCACTGGAGTGTGTCAGTATTTACATGGGGTTCCCGGGAGTGTGTCATTATTTATAGGGAGTACCCGCGAGTGTGACAGTATTTACGGGGGGACCCCGGGAGAGTTTCAGTGTTTACAGGGGGTCCCCGGGAGTGTGTCAGTCTTTACAGGATGTCCCCTGGAGTGTGTCAATATTTACAGGGAGTCCCCGGGACTGTGTCAGTATTTACAGGGAGTCACCGGGAGTCTATCAGTATTTACAGGGTGTCCCCGGGAGTGTGTTAGTATTTACAGGGGTCCCCGGAAGTGTGTCAGTATTTACAGAGGATCCCCGGGGTGTGTTTCAGTATTTACAGGGGGGTCCCCGGGAGTGTGTCAGTATTTACAGGGAGTCCCCGGGAGTGTGTCAGTATTTACAAGGAGTCCCCGGGAGTGTGTCAGTATTTACAGGGGGTCCCCGGGAGTGTGTCATTATTTACAGGTGTTCCCGGCGAGTGTGACAGTATTTACAAGGGGTCCCCGGGAGTGTGTCAGTATTTACATGGGGTCCCCGGGAGTGTGTCAGCATTTACAGGGGGGTCCCCTGGAGTGTGTCAGTATTTACAGGGGGTCCTCGGGAGTGTGTCAGTATTTACAGGTGGTCCCCGGGAGTGTGTCAGTATTTACAGGGGGTCCCCGGGAGTGTGTCAGTATTTAATGGGGGTCCCCCGGGAGTGTGTCAGTATTTACAGGGGGGCCCCGGGAGTTTGTCAGTATTTACTGGGAGTCCCCGGGAGTGTGTCAGTATTAACAAAGGCTCCCCGCGAGTGTGTCAGTATTTACAGGGGGTCCCTGGGGAGTGTGTCAGTATTTACTAGGGGTCCCCGGGAGTGTGTCAGTATTTACAGGGGGTCCCCAGGAGTGTGTCAGGATTTACAGGCGGTCCCTGGGAGTGTGTCACTATTTACAGGGGGTCCCCGGGAGTGTGTCAGTATTTACAGGGGGTCCCCGGGAGTGTCTCAGTATTTACAGGAGGTCCCCGGGAGTGTGTCAGTATTTACAGGGGGTCCCCGGGAGTGTGTCAGTATTTACAGGGGGTCCCCGGGAGTGTGTCAGTATTTGCAGGGTATCCCCAGGGTGTGTGTCAGTATTTACAGGGAATCTCCGGGAGTGTGTCAGTATTTACAGGGAGTCTCCGGGAGTGTGTCAGTATTTACAGGGAGTCTCCGGGAGTGTGTCAGTATTTACAGGGTGTCCCCGGGAGTGTGTCATTATTTACAGATGGTCCCGGGGACTGTGTCAGTATTTACAGGGGGTCCCCGGGAGTGTGTCACTATTTACAGGGGGCCCCCGGGAGTGTGTCAGTATTTACAGAGGGTCCCCGGGAATGTGTCAGTATTTACTTGGGGTCCCCGGGAGTGTGTCAGTATTTACAGGGGGTCCCCGGGAGTTTGTCAGTATTTACAGGGAGTCCCCGGGAGTGTTTCAGTATTTACAGGGGGTCCCCGGGTGTTTGTCAGTATTTACTGGGGTTCCCCGGGAGTGTGTCAGTATTAACAGAGGGTCCCCGGGAGTGTGTCAGTAATTACAGGGGGTCCCTGGGGAGTGTGTTAGTATTTACAGGGTGTCCCCGGGAGTGTGTCAGTATTTACTGGGGGTCCGCGGGAGTGTGTCAGTATTTACAGGGGGTCCCCGGGAGTGTGTCTGTATTAACAGGGAGTCCCCGGGAGTGTGTCTTTATTTACAGGGGGTCCCCGGGAGTGTGTCAATATTTACAAGCGGTCATCAGGAGTGTGTAAGTATTTACAGGGGGTCCCCGGGAGTGTGTCAGTATTTACTGGGGTGGTCCCCGGGAGTGTGTCAGTATTTACAGGGAGTCACCGGGAGTCTGTCAGTATTTACAGGGTGTCCCCGGGAGTGTGTTAGTTTTTACAAGGGTCCCCGGAAGTGTGTCAGTATTTACAGGGGGTCCCCGGGAGTGTGTCAGTTTTTACAGGGGGTCCCTGGGAGTGTGTCAGTATTTACAGGGGGTCCCCGGGAGTGTGTCTGTATTTACAGGTGGTCCCCGGGAGTGTGTCTGTATTTACAGGGGGTCCCCGGGAGTGTGTCAGTAATTACAGGGGGTCCCCGGGGAATGTGTCAGTATTTACAGGGGGTCCCCGGGAGTGTGTCAGTAATTACAGGGGGTCCCCGGGGAATGTGTCAGTATTTACAGGGGGTCGCCAAGAATGTGTCAGTATTTACAGGGGGTCACCGGGTGTGTGTCAGTATTTACAGGGGTTCCCCAGGAGTGTGTCATTATATACAGGGGGACTCCGGGAGTGTGTCAGTATTTACAGGGACACCCCGGGTGTGTGTCAGTATTTACAAGGGGTCCCCGGGAGTGTGTCATTATTTACAGGGGTTCCCCGGGAGTGTGTCAGTATTTACAGGGGGTCCCCGGGAGTGTTAATATTTACAGGGGGTACCCGGGAATGTGTCAATATTAACAGGAGGTACCCGGGAGTGTTTCAGTCTTTACAGGGGTTCCCTGGGAGTGTGTCAGTATATACAGGGGACCCACGCGTAGTGTATCGGTATTAACAGGGGGTTCCCGGGAGTTTGTCAGTATTTACAGGGGATCCCCGGGAGTGTGTCAGTATTTACAAGGGGTCCCCGTGAGTGTGTCAGTATTTACAGGGGGTCCCCGGGAGTGTGTCAGTATTTACAGGGAGTCCCCGGGAGTGTGTCAGTATTTACAGGGGGTCCCCGGGAGTGTGTCAGTATTTACAGGTGGTCCCCGGGAGTGTGTCAGTATTTACAGGGGCTCCCCGGAGTGTGTGTCAGTATTTACAGGGAGTCTCCGGGAGTGTGTCAGTATTTACAGGGAGTCACCGGGAGTGTGTTAGTTTTTACAGGGGTCTCTGGAAGTGTGTCATTATTTACAGGTGGTCCCGGGGAGTGTGACAGTATTTACAAGGGGTCCCCGGGAGTGTGTCTGTATTTACAGGGAGTCCCCGGGAGTGTGTCAGTATTTACAGGGGGTCCCCGGGAGTGTGTCATTATTTACAGGGGGTCCCCGGGAGTGTGTCATTATTTACAGAGGGTCCCCTGGAGTGTGTCAGTATTTACAGGGTGTCCCCGGGAGTGTGTCAGTATTTACAGGGAGTCCCCGGGAGTGTGTCAGTATTTACAGGGGGTCCCCGGGAGTGTGTCAGTATTTACAGGGGGTCCCCGGGAGTGTGTCAGTATTTACAGGGAGTCACCGGGAGTGTGTCAGTATTTACATGGTGTCCCCGGGAGTGTGTCAGTATTTACAGGGGGTCCTCGGGAGTGTGTCAGTATTTACAGGGGGTCCCCGGGAGTGTGTCAATATTTCCAGGGAGTCCCCGGGAGTGTGTCAGTATTTACAGAGGGTACCCGGGAGTGTGTCAGTATTTACAGGGGGCCACCGGGAGTGTGTCAGTATTTACAGAGGGTCCCCGGGAATGTGTCATTATTTACTTGGGTTCCCCGGGAGTGTGTCAGTATTTACAGGGGGTCCCCGGGAGTATGTCAGTATTTACAGGGGGCCCCCGGGAGTGTGTCAGTATTTACAGAGTGTCCCCGGGAATGTGTCATTATTTACAGGGGGTCACCGTGTGTGTGTCAGTATTTACAGGGGTTCCCCAGGAGTGTGTCATTATATACAGGGGGACTCCGGGAGTGTGTCAGTATTTACAGGGACACCCCGGGTGTGTGTCAGTATTTACAAGGGGTCCCCGGGAGTGTGTCATTATTTACAGGGGGTCACCGGGTGTTTGTCAGTATTTACTGGGGTTCCCCGGGAGTGTGTCTGTATTTACAGGGGGTCCCCGGGAGTGTGTCAGTATTTACAGCGGGTCCCCGGGAGTGTGTCAGTATTTACAGGGGGTCCCTGGGGAGTGTGTTAGTATTTACAGGGGGTCCCCGGGAGTGTGTCAGTATTTACAGGGTGTCCCCGGGAGTGTGTCAGTATTTACTGGGGGTCCGCGGGAGTGTGTCAGTATTTACAGGGGGTCCCCGGGAGTGCGTCTGTATTAACAGGGAGTCCCCGGGAGTGTGTCAGTATTTACAGGTGGTCCCCGGGAGTGTGTCTGTATTTACAGGGAGTCCCCGGGAGTGTGTCTGTATTTACAGGTGGTCCCCGGGAGTGTGTCTGTATTTACAGGGAGTCCCCGGGAATGTGTCAGTATTTACAGGTGGTCCCCGGGAGTGCGTCTGTATTAACAGGGAGTCCCCGGGAGTGTGTCAGTATTTACAGGTGGTCCCCGGGAGTGTGTCTGTATTTACAGGGAGTCCCCGGGAGTGTGTCTGTATTTACAGGGGTTCCCCAGGAGTGTGTCAGTATTTACAGGGGGTCGCCGGGAATGTGTCAGTATTTACAGGGGGTCCCCGGGTGTGTGTCAGTATTTACAGGGGTTCCCCAGGAGTGTGTCAGTATTTACAGGGGGTCCCCGGGAGTGTGTCAGTATTTACAGGGATCCCCGGGAGTGTGTTAGTATTTACAGGGAGTCCCCGGGAGTGTGTCAGTATTTACAGGGGCGTCCCCGGGAGTGTGTCAGTATTTACAGGGGGTCACCGGGTATGTGTCAGTATTTACAGGGGTTCCCCAGGAGTGTGTCAGTATTTACAGGGGGTCACCGGGTATGTGTCAGTATTTACAGGGGTTCCCCGGGAGTGTGTCAGTATTTACACGGTGTCCCCGGGAGTGTGTCAGTATTTACAGGGGGTCCCCGGGAGTGTGTCAGTATTTACAGGGGGTCACCGGGTATGTGTCAGTATTTACAGGGGTTCCCCAGGAGTGTGTCATTATATACAGGGGGACCCCGGGAGTGTGTCAGTATTTACAGGGACACCCCGGGTGTGTGTCAGTATTTACAGGGGGCCACCGGGAGTGTGTCAGTATTTACAGAGTGTCCCCGGGAATGTGTCATTATTTACTTGGGGTCCCCGGGAGTGTGTCAGTATTTACAGGGGTCCCCGGGAGTTTGTCAGTATTTACAGGGGGTCCCCGGGAGTGTGTCAGTATTTACAGGGGGTCCCCGGGTGTTTGTCAGTATTTACTGGGGTTCCCCGGGAGTGTGTCAGTATTAACAGAGGGTCCCCGGGAGTGTGTCAGTATTTACAGGGGGTCCCTGGGGAGTGTGTTAGTATTTACAGGGTGTCCCCGGGAGTGTGTCAGTATTTACTGGGAGTCCCCGGGAGTGTGTCAGTATTAACAGAGGGTCCCCGGGAGTGTGTCAGTATTTACAGGGGGTCCCTGGGGAGTGTGTTAGTATTTACAGGGTGTCCCCGGGAGTGTGTCAGTATTTACTGGGGGTCCGCGGGAGTGTGTCAGTATTTACAGGGGGTCCCCGGGAGTGTGTCTGTATTTACAGGGTGGTCCCCGGGAGTGTGTCAGTATTTACAGGGGGTCCCCGGGTGTGTGTCAGTATTTACAGGGGTTCCCCAGGAGTGTGTCAGTATTTACAGGGGCTCCCCGGGAATGTGTCAGTATTTACAGGGGGTCACCGGGTATGTGTCAGTATTTACAGGGGTTCCCCAGGAGTGTGTCATTATATACAGGGGGACCCCGGGAGTGTGTCAGTATTTACAGGGACACCCCGGGTGTGTGTCAGTATTTACAAGGGGTCCCCGGGAGTGTGTCATTATTTACAGGGGTTCCCCGGGAGTGTGTCAGTATTTACAGGGGTTCCCCGGGAGTGTGTCAGTATTTACAGAGGGTCCCCGGGAGTGTTAATATTTACAGGGGGTACCCGGGAATGTGTCAATATTAACAGGAGGTACCCGGGAGTGTTTCAGTCTTTACAGGGGTTCCCTGGGAGTGTGTCAGTATATACAGGGGACCCACGCGTAGTGTATCGGTATTTACAGGGGGTTCCCGGGAGTTTGTCAGTATTTACTGGGGATCCCCGGGAGTGTGTCAGTATTTACAAGGGGTCCCCGTGAGTGTGCCAGTATTTACAGGGGGGTCCCAGGGAGTGTGTCAGTATTTACAGGGGGTCCACGGGAGTGTGTCAGTATTTACAGTGGGTCCCCGGGAGTGTGTCAGTATTTACAGGGGGTCCCCGGGAGTGTGTCAGTATTTACAGGGGGTCCCCGGGAGTGTGTCAGTATTTACAGGGGGTCCCCGGGAGTGTGTCAGTATTTACAGGGAGTCCCCGGGAGTGTGTCAGTATTTACAGGGGGTCCCCGGGAGTGTGTCAGTATTTACAGGGGGTCCCCGGGGAGTGTGTCAGTGTTTACAGGGGGTCCCCGGGAGTGTGTCAGTATTTACAGGGTTCCCCGGGAGTGTGTCAGTATTTACAGGGGGTCCCCGGGAGTGTGTCAGTATTTATATGTGGTCCCCGGGATTGCGTCAGTATTTACAGGGAGTCCCCGGGAGTGTGTCAGTATTTACAGGGAGTCCCCGGGAGTGTGTCAGTATTTACAGGGGGTCCCCGGGAGTGTGTCTGTATTTACAGGGAGTCCCCGGGAGTGTGTCAGTATTTACAGAGGGTCCCCGGGAGTGTGTCAGTATTTACAGGGAGTCCCCGGGAGTGTGTCAGTATTTATATGTGGTCCCCGGGATTGCGTCAGTATTTACAGGGGTTCCCCGGGAGTGTGTCAGTATTTACAGGGGGTCCCCGGGAGTGTGTCAGTATTTACAGGGGGTCCCCGGGAGTGTGTCTGTATTTACAGGGAGTCCCCGGGAGTGTGTCAGTATTTACAGAGGGTCCCCGGGAGTGTGTCAGTATTTACAGGGAGTCCCCGGGAGTGTGTCAGTATTTACAGAGGGTCCCCGGGAGTGTGTCAGTATTTACAGGGAGTCCCCGGGAGTGTGTCAGTATTTACAGGGAGTCCCCGGGAGTGTGTCAGTATTTACAGGTGGTCCCCGGGAGTGTGTCAGTATTTACAGGGGCGCCCCGGAGTGTGTGTCAGTATTTACAGGGAGTCTCCGGGAGTGTGTCAGTATTTACAGGGGGTCCCCGGGAGTGTGTCTGTATTTACAGGGTGTCCACGGGAGTGTGTCAGTTTTTACAGGGGGTCCGTGGGAGTGTGTCAGTATTTACAGGGGGTCCCCAGGAGTGTGTCAGTATTTACAGGGGGTCCCCGGGAGTGTGTCAGTATTTACAGGGGGTCGCCGGGAATGTGTCAGTATTTACAGGGGGTCCCCGGGAGTGTGTCAGTATTTACAGGGGGTCCCCGGGAGTGTGTCAGTATTTACAGAGGGTCCCCGGGAGTGTGTCAGTATTTACAGGGGGTCCCCGGGAGTGTGTCAGTATTTACAGGGGGTCCGTGGGAGTGTGTCAGTATTTACAGGGGATCCCCGGGAGTGTGTCAGTATTTACAGGGAGACACGGGAGTGTGTCAGTATTTACAGGGTGTCCCCGGGAGTGTGGCTGTATTTACAGGGGGTCCCCGGGAGTGTGTCAGTATTTACAGGGGGTCCCCGGGAGTGTGTCAGTATTTACAGGGGGTCCCCGGGGAGTGTGTCAGTATTTACAGGGGGTCGCCGGGAATGTGTCAGTATTTACAGGGGGTCCCCGGGTGTGTGTCAGTATTTACAGGGGTTCCCCAGGAGTGTGTCAGTATTTACAGGGGGTCCCCGGGAGTGTGTCAGTATTTACAGGGATCCCCGGGAGTGTGTCAGTATTTACAGGGGGTCCCCGGGAGTGTGTCAGTATTTACAGGGGGTCACCGGGTATGTGTCAGTATTTACAGGGGTTCCCCAGGAGTGTGTCATTATATACAGGGGGACCCCGGGAGTGTGTCAGTATTTACAGGGACACCCCGGGTGTGTGTCAGTATTTACAGGGGGCCACCGGGAGTGTGTCAGTATTTACAGAGTGTCCCCGGGAATGTGTCATTATTTACTTGGGGTCCCCGGGAGTGTGTCAGTATTTACAGGGGTCCCCGGGAGTTTGTCAGTATTTACAGGGGGTCCCCGGGAGTGTGTCAGTATTTACAGGGGGTCCCCGGGTGTTTGTCAGTATTTACTGGGGTTCCCCGGGAGTGTGTCAGTATTAACAGAGGGTCCCCGGGAGTGTGTCAGTATTTACAGGGGGTCCCTGGGGAGTGTGTTAGTATTTACAGGGTGTCCCCGGGAGTGTGTCAGTATTTACTGGGGGTCCGCGGGAGTGTGTCAGTATTTACAGGGGGTCCCCGGGAGTGTGTCATTATATACAGGGGGACCCCGGGAGTTTGTCAGTATTTACAGGGAGTCACCGGGAGTGTGTCAGTATTTACATGGTGTCCCCGGGAGTGTGTCAGCATTTACAGGGGGGTCCCCTGGAGTGTGTCAGTATTTACAGGGGGTCCTCGGGAGTGTGTCAGTATTTACAGGGAGTCCCCGGGAGTGTGTCAGTATTTACAGGGGGTCCCCGGGAGTGTGTCAGTATTTAATGGGGGTCCCCCGGGAGTGCGTCAGTATTTACAGGGGGTCCCCGGGAGTTTGTCAGTATTTAGTGGGGGTCCCCGGGAGTGTGTCAGTATTTACAGGGGGTCCCCGCGAGGGTGTCAGTATTTACAGGGGGTCCCTGGGGAGTGTGTCAGTATTTACAGGGGGTCCCCAGGAGTGTGTCAGTATTTACTGGGGGTCCCTGCGAGTGTGTCAGTATTTACAGGGGGTCCCCGGGAGTGTGTCAGGATTTACAGGGGGTCCCTGGGAGAGTGTCACTATTTACAGGGGGTCTCCGGGAGTGTGTCAGTATTTACAGGGGGTCCCCGGGAGTGTGTCAGTATTTACAGGGGGTCCCCGGGAGTGTGTCAGTATTTACAGGGCGTCCCCGGGAGTGTGTCAGTATTTACAGGGTGTCTCCGGGAGTGTGTCATTATTTACAGGTGGTCCCGGGGAGTGTGACAGTATTTACAGGGGGTCTTAGGGAGTGTGTCAGTATTTACACGGGGTCCCCGGGAGTGTGTCAGTATTTACAGGGGTCCCCGGGAGTGTGTCTGTATTTACAGGGAGTCCCCGGGAGTGTGTCAGTATTTACAGGGGGTCCCCGCGAGTGTGTCAGTATTTACAGGGAGCCCCCGGGAGTGTGTCAGTATTTACAGGGAGTCACCGGGAGTGTGTCAGTATTTACATGGGGTCCCCGGGAGTGTGTCGGTATTTACAGTGGGGTCCCCTGGAGTGTGTCAATATTTACAGGGGGTCCTGGGGAGTGTGTCAGTATTTACAGGGGGTCCCCGGGAGTATGTCACTATTTACAGAGGGTCCCCGGGAGTGTGTCAGTATTTACAGGGGGTCACCGGGAGTGTGTCAGTATTGACAGGGGTTACCCGGGAGTGTGTCAGTATTTACAGGGGGTCCCCGGGAGTGTGTCAGTATTTACAGGGGGGGTCCCCGGGAGTGTGTCAGTATTTACAGGTGGTCCCCGGGAGTGTGTCAATATTTAGCGGACGGTTCCCGGGACTGCGTCAATATTTAGCGGACAGTTCCCCACACAGTAAATTTTGGGAGTGACAGACAGAGACTGACTGTAAACCACATTGGTTTCCATCATTACTTCACTGCTTGGTTGGGAACGGCTGAATGATTCTGCTTGTTGTGTGAATTTGATCTTTAGACACTGAATTACACTCAGGAACCTGTTAACCGTGCCCGTGTCGGTGCCGGTGGATAGCAAGGAAATTATTCTAAACATTTACAAATCTCTGGTTTGGCCACAGCTGCAGTATGGTGTCCAATGCTGGTCGCCACACTTTAAGAAGGATTGTCAACGCCTTGGAGTGGGTGCGGAGGAGGTTTACCAGGATGATACCAGGGATGAGGGACTTCAGTGATGTGGAGAGACTGGAGAAGCTGGGATTGTTCTCCTTAGAGCAGAGAAGGTAAAGGGGAGATTGACCAGAATGGTACCAGGGATGAGGGACTTCAGTGATGTGGAGAGACTGGAGAAGCTGGGGTTGTTCTCCTTAGAGCAGAGAAGGTTAAGAGGATATTTAATAGAGGCTTTCAAAATTATGAGAGGTTTTGAAAGAGTAAATCAGGAGAAACTGTTTCCTCTGGCAAGTGGGTCAGGAACCAGAGATCATAGATTTAAAATAATTTGCAAAAGATCTAGTGGGGAGATGAGGAGTCATTTCTTCACGCAAAGGTTTGTTCCAATCTGGAATGCAGTATCTGAAAGCGCAGTGGAATCAGATTCCATAGGAACCTTCAAAAGGCAATTGGATAAATACTTGAAGAGGACAAATTTGCAGGGCTGTGGGGTAAGAGCAGAGGAGAGTGTGGGGCTAATTGGAGAGCTCTTTCAAAGAGCCGGCACAGGCACGATGGGCCGAATGGCCTCCTCCTGTGCAGTACGATTCCGTGATTCGACCCCCTCCGCATCACCCAGACTCCAAACAATGCTCACTTGGAACGCTGGGATAAGTGTGGACGATACGAACTGAGACCGGGACACCTGGCTCTGTGACTCTGCCCGAGTCTCTCAGCCTCCTTTACCTACCTGAGATTGCACCATCAGTATTACTGGTGGTAAGGATTGAGGCCTGTGACCACAAGCTAGTCCCAGACAGTCCATTAGTGAAGAATTCCAGACTGGAGTCACTGAAATTCTTTCTCCCATTTACTGATGGGGAAACTAATTGGGCAAAGGCATCCTCACCGCCTCGCACGCACTACAGTATAGTAGAGTCAAACTACAACTAATGACCTAGATGAAGGGACCGAGTGTAATGTATCCAAGTTTGCTGGCAATATAAAGCTAGGTGGCACTCCCTCAGTACTGCCCCTCCGACAGTGCGGCGCTCCCTCAGTACTGCTCCTCCGACAGTGCGGCGCTTCCTCAGTACTGCCCCTCCGACAGTGCGGCTCTCCCTCAGTACTGCCCCTCCGACAGTGCGGCTCTCCCTCAGTACTGCCCCACCGACAGTGCGGCGCTCCCTCAGTACTGCCCCTCCGACAGTACGGCGCTCCCTCAGTACTGTCCCTCCGACAGTGCGGCGCTCCCTCAGTACTGTCCCTCCGACAGTGCGGCGCTCCCTCAGTACTGCCCCTCCGACAGTGCGGCGATCCCTCAGTACTGTCCCTCCGACAGTGCGGCGATCCCTCAGTACTGCCCCTCCTACACTGCGGCGCTCCCTCAGTACTGACCCTCCGACAGTGCGGTGCTCCCTCAGTACTGCCCCTCCGACAGTGCGGCGCTCCCTCAATACTGCCCCTCTGACAGTGCGGCTCTCCCTCAGTACTGCCCCTCCGACATTGCGGCGCTCCCTCAGTACTGTCCCTCCGACAGTGCGGCGATCCCTCAGTACTGACCGTCCGAAATTGCGGCGCTCCCTCAGTACTGTCCCTCCGACTGTGCGGCGATCCTTCAGTACTGCCCCTCCGACAGTGCGGTTCTCCCTCAGTACTGTCCCTCCGACAGTGCGGTGCTCCCTCAGTACTGTCCCTCCTATACTGCGGCGCTCCCTCAGTACTGACCCTCCGACAGTGCGGCGCTCCCTCAGTACTGCCCCTCCGACAGTGCGGCGATCCCTCAGTACTGCCCCTCCGACAGTGCGGCGCTCCCTCAGTACTGCCCCTCCGACAGTGCGGCGCTCCCTCAGTACCTCCCCTCCGACAGTGCGCCACTCCCTCAGTGCTGCTTCTCCGACAGCTGACACGATGGGCACAATGGGCTGAATGGCCTCCTTCTGTTCAGTATGATGCTATGATTCGATGAACTGTATGACTTCCCTCTGTAAGATCACCTCTCAAATGGCCCCTTTGAAAACTCGGACAAATGAGTCTGTGGCCCGGGCACGAAGCGGGCATGTTAGAATATTTTGACAGATGATTTGAAAAGTCAACGTATCCCAACATGGGTTTCTTTTAACATTTTTAGTGGTAGAGTGAGTGTGCGCAAAAGGGAAATCTTAATCTTGTCTCTATACAGGAACAACCGACAGTGTGGAAACACAATGGCAGAGAACGAGCAAGTCCCAGCTTTTGGGAATGGCATAAGCACTTACTGTAAAGTTTCCAAAATTTGCAGATCCCCAAAAATCTGAGGGAAAAAAAGTAAAGACTTTGGAACTTTAAAGGAACATGTCTGGACATGTACAGCACTTGGATCTACCTCTGTAAATAGCAGGCTTGAGGATTGCATTGTCTGGGAATTCAAAGCCCAGCAAACATTAACATTTGGACAATAGGCCCTGGGAGAAGGCCACCCCACCCAAAACACAGTACCCATTCAAGGAGACACATAAAGATAGGAATGCTAGGCCCAGCAAGAAACCCAAAACATGAGAACAATGCAAACTTCCATAAAACAACAGGACGCAAGCCATTTGACTCAGTAAAAGCCGTTACTGGTAACGAGGTTTTTCAATTGACCAGGATTTGACTTGGTTTAGCATAGTTGAAGGCCCATCAAAATTTAACAAGACAATGAACAGGCCTCACGTGAAACCAACTCACTTCATCACGAAACCAGTTTTAGTGAGGAGTTCTGGGGAGGGGGGCGAAAAGGACTATAATTGGAGCCTGACCCAAGACTTCTCTCTCTTTGGACTCACCGACAACGCTGGAACAACTCTCCCTCTCAGCTCTGCCCAGAAGCAGCATGTTACAGGAAGACACTCGATGACCAGAATCACCATCAACTTACCTGGCTGGATTTCGTACTGTTAAAACCCCTGTTTGGTGAGCATTATCCCTGATCTCCTGAAACCGGAACCTAGTTAGATAGTGGGATTTTTGGGAGGGATAAAGGTTTTTCTTGTATATTGTCATTCTCCCTCGCCTGTAACCGTGTGTTCCACAAACCTGTGTGTTTAAGTTTGTTACCTTTTATTTTTAATAAAAGTTAAAATTCTTTCATCGGAACCTGTTGTCTACTGCATCTTTATTCACAACCCCTAAATAAGTCCAGGTTTTGAACCTTGGGCGTGGGAGCGATTCGAACCGCTCACTGAGTCAGGGGAAAGGCTGACCCCTACCACCACCACCCCCTACATACTGTATTCTCAACAGAGCTTCTGACACAAAGGCAAAGGGGGAGAAGATTATCAGCTGGCTAAACACCGGGGGGAGAAATTCAGTATCGCTCCATTTGGGGCGCAATTATCGTCCGGGCGCCAAGATTAGCGCCTGCCGTTAATTATCACCACCGACTGCAAACTTGACTTTTATCGCCCCCTGGAGGTGATTGGAGCGCTAAATCAGGCGCTTCACACCTGTCTTAAGGCGCAAAGGCCGAGGAGCGAGGCGCTACCTCAGAGCGCTGGCGAAGCTCATGTGATGTCAGTCAGCAATGGAACACAGACACAATGGCGCGGGCCAGTTCTTAAAGGGGAGGGTTGATCTTGCTTTCCATCCACATGCTGCTCATTGCAGCCTTGAATCTCGGCCTGGAGAGACCTGCACATCAAATCTGCTGGAAAGAATAATGGAGAGACCCAGGGAAAGAGCTCAGAGTGCAGCCCCCACAGTCTCTTCTAAATCGTTACCAGGAAGGGCAAATCAAAATGAACCTGCAAAGTGCTGCTCAGTACCCAAAACTCCTTCACACAGCGTTGAATCTCTCCAGAAGTCTCTCTCTCTCTCAGAATGCGTGGTTCTAAAATGTCACCAACAATAAAAGGCAGGAAGCGGTCACCTTTAAATAGCGCTCCCCCAGTCCCTTCCTGACTGCAAAACGCTTCCCTCAAACTGTCGTTGCTAGCGTCAGGCGGTAAGGCAGGGGGCGCCACTCAATATCCGCTCCGGGGCGCTACCGGGGCGTTGCGCACTCGACTGACGTCACGATCTGCCGGCGCAGGAGATCGTGGCGGTAGTGTATAGCGCCGCCGCAAAATGTCTAGTTCATTTCGCGAGCGGCGGAAACATCGCTGCGCCCAGGCGCTAGACTTTTTGCGCCCCATTAGCGCCCTCTTAAGGTGCTAACAGGAGGGGCCACCAACTGAATTTTTCCCCCCTAAAGTTTGGGCCTCAGCTTAACGTGGAATAGCGACACGTCCCAGTGTATCACGTACGCACGGACCAAGGTGGAATTATATTGTAAGAATACAACCCTTGAAGGCAGAGCGATCTCTGGCCGGCCTCCCACCTTCCACTAACCGTAAACTTGAGCTCATCCAAAACTCGCTGCCCCGTGTCCTAACTCGCTCCCAGTCCCGTTCACCCATCACCCCCTCTGTTGCTCACTGACCTACATTGGCTCCCGGTCCGGCAACGCCTCGATTTTAAAATTCTCATCCCCGTTTTCAAATCCCTCCATGGCCTCCTCGTCCCTCCCTATCTCTGTAACCTCCTCCAGCCCCACAACTCTCCCTAACTCTGTAACCTCCTCCAGCCCCTACAACCCTCCCTATCTTTGTAACCTCCTCCAGCCCCCTACAACCCTCCCTATCTCTGTAACCTCCTCCAGCCCCTACAACCCTCCCTATCTCTGTAACCTCCTCCAGCCCCTACAACCCTCCCTATCTCTGTAACCTCCTCCAGCCCCTACAACCCTCCCTATCTCTGTAACCTCCTCCAGCCCCCTACAACCCTCCCTATCTCTGTAACCTCCTCCAGCCCCTACAACCCTCCCTATCTCTGTAACCTCCTCCAGCCCCCTACAACCCTCCCTATCTCTGTAACCTCCTCCAGCCCCCTACAACCCTCCCTATCTCTGTAACCTCCTCCAGCCCCCTACAACCCTCCCTATCTCTGTAACCTCCTCCAGTCCCCTACAGCCCTCCCTATCTCTGTAACCTCCTCCAGCCCCTACAACCCTCCCTATCTCTGTAACCTCCTTCAGCCCTACAACCCTCCCGATCTCTGTAACCTCCTCCAGCCCCTACAACCCTCCCAGATCTCTGCGCTCCTCTAATTCTGGCCTCTCGCGCATCCCCCGATTTCCATCGCTCCACCATTAGCGGCCGTGCCTTCAGCCGCCTGGGCCCCGAGCTCTGGAATTCCCTCCCTAAACCTCTCCGCCTCTCTCTCCTCCTTTATGACGCTCCTTAAAACCGACCTCGTTGACCAAGCTTCGAATCCCCTGTGCTAATGGCCCGTATTTTCCGATGCCTAGGGGTGTGTACGAGCTGTGTACACACCCGTAGGGACATCGGAAATGCCAGTTTCAGGCATGCGAAGCGCATGCGCTGAAAACCTGCATTTCTGATCTGTCAAGAATGCTCTTGACAGATCGGACGCCTGCCCGGGAAAAGGGCCTCTGCGGGGGGAGAGTTCCGCTTTCTGCAGAACCTCCGGCTGCAGGAAACCCTCAGAAATCTTACGCCTGGGAAAAGCATAAGAGTTGAAAAAAGTAAAAAAAATATTTTGTTTTCACTCATTTATAATTTAAAAATACTTTTAAAAAAGGTAAGTGTATTTTTAGCCCCGTTAAAAACTTCAATTATTTTTTTCAAAATATTAAACTTTTGTTTAAAATAGTTGGCCAGAAATTCGTCTCTTGTTGGGTGAGTACGCGCTGTGTACTCACCCGTAAGGCCAGCTGATGGGCCAGTTTCACGCATGCACTGCGCATGCGCGGGAAACCGGAACTTCCGTTCCCCTGAAGGAAGGGGTCAGAAGTCGAACGCGTGCGCGGTAGAGGCAGCGCGCGCAGCAAACTTATTTTTTTTTCAGGTTTCTCCGTGAGGGTGTGTATGGAGAAGCTGCACTTTTAAAAAGGAGACGAAAGGCTTGTTTTTAACAAGGTAAGTGGTTAATTAATTTCAATTTAAACATTTTTTCAACAGGTTTATCATTATTACATACTTTAAAGAAAGGTAAGCTTATTTTAGCACCGTTAAAAAGAATAATTAACTTTTTCAAAAATTTAAATTTTTGTTTAAAGTAGTTAATTTATGCAACATAATAGTTATTTTAAAAATGTGATGTCTTTTTAAATTTATTTGAAGTTTTAGTGAGGTTTTGGGGCCGATCTCTATTCATAGATTTGACAGGTCTTCCTGTCAAATCTATGAATGGGGATTCCCTGCTCCGATTGGCTCTCCATGGGCCACGTGATCTCAGGGGACGCTTCGAACTGACTGCGCCCCTGGGATACGCGAGCACTGCGCGCCGGCAGCTGCAGGAGGCCCAGGACCCGAAGTCCTCGTGGGACCGAAGCACAACGGCAGGCGCGGTAGGCAAGTATGCGCGCGATGCTTGCACCCGCGGGAAGCCGGAGAGCCGAATTTCTGGCCCAATGTAATTGTAACTCAGTTTAAAAACGTGATGGTTTTTTGAAAATTTATTGAATGGGTCTATCTGTCAAAAGTATGAAGGGAGATTCCCTTCTCCTATTGGCTCTCCATGGCCCACGTGATCTCAGGGACGCCTGCGAACCGCCTGCGCCCCTGGGATACGGGGGCTCTGCGCATTTCGTCATGGAGAGGCCCAGGAGCGGAAATGGCCGCACCTCGGGAGCCCTCAGGTAAGGGCGGAGAGTTTTTTCTGGTAGGAAGCATCCGCACGCAGGAAGCTTCCTGTCGGAAATTAGGGGCCAATGTCTCCTTACGTGACTCGGTGTCACATTTTGTTGGATAATCGCTCCGTGGGGCCTTTTACTACATTAAAGGCGCTATGTAAATGCAATTTGTTGTTGTTGTTCTCGTGAGGGTCAGGAGCGACACGGCCGTGCCGGGGGGGCGGGGCGGGTTGGGGTCAGAGGGCGTGAGGCGCTTCGGGACGTCCTGAGGTGGTGAAAGGCGCTGTAGAAATGCGAGTCCTTTCTTTCCCAATCGGCACCGACTCCGCTAACTGGGTTGTTGCTGCCGAGGCAATCCTCAGATTTACCCCGGGTTCCAAGTAACAGCGCTGTCGATGCGTGAGAGCGAGGCGCAATCTGCAGTATAACTGCAGCCCGACTGACATCTCCAGACTGTGAGAAGAAATAAAATTGACAAGTGCGAGTGGAGTCCGATAGTTTTTATTGCGAGGTTCTGCCCACCTGGGATTTGGACACAACACTGAACATAGAGGATACACCGAAAACACAGATCGAATAATTCAATTCCATGCTCTTCACAACTCAAAGGGACTGGGAGCGATTCTCAGTACAAACATCCCAACAATAATACACTAAAGGATTGAACTGGTTATTAATCTATAAACGTTTAAAGTCTGACACCGGCTGACATCAGACGTCTTATCCAAAGGCAGGGCTCCATTTTCGACACGATTCACTGAAGTTCCTCAAAGATTGAACAGGCTCCTCAAAAAAGCGAGCAACTGATTCAAAATGTCCCTGCAATTTAATAAATAACGTCAATAGCGTCACTTTTCATGATAAAGTAGCTATTCACAGTGGCAGAAGGTGGGCACTGGTGTTCCACAAGGATCAGTACTGGGACCACTGATGTTCACAATTTACATTAACGGTTTAGACTTTGGAATCAAAAACACAATTTCTAAATTTGCAGATGACACCAAAATGGGGGGTATAGTCAATACTGAGGAGGACTGCAACAAGTTACAGGAGGACATTAATAAACTTGCAGAATGGACATATAAATGAAGTTCAACACAGTTAAATGTGAGGTATTACATTTTGGTAGGAAGAATAGGGAGGTCACTTATCACTTGGAGGGTGCGAGTCTCGGTGGGGTAGAGGAACAAAGGGATCTCGGAGTACAAATATACAAATCACTGAAAGTTACGACACAGGTTAACAAGGCCATAAAATAAAAGCAAACCAAGAACTAGGGTTTATTTCTAGAGTGATAGAATTGAAAAGTAGGGAAGTTATGCTAACCCTGTATCGAACCTTGGTTAGACCACACTTGGAGCACTGCGCACAGTTCTGGTCGCCATATTATAAAAAGGATATAGAGGCACTGGAGAGGGTGCAGAGAAGATTTACAAGGATGATACCAGAAATGTGAGGGTATACATATCAGGAAAGGATGAACAGGCTGGGTCTCTTTTCTCTTGAAAGAAAAGACCTAATAGAGGTCTTTAAAATTATGAAAGGTTTTGATGGAGTGGATACAGAGAGAATGTTTCCACTTATGGGGAAGAGCATAACTAGAGGCCATCAATATAAGATAGTCAGCAAGAAATCCAATCGGGAATTCAGGAGAAACTTCTTTACCCAGAGAGTGGTGAGAACGTGGAACTCGCTACCACAGGGAGTGGTTGAAGCGAATGGATGCATTTAAGGGGAGGCTAGATAAGCATATGAGGGAGAAGGGAATAGAGGGTTCTGCTGATAGAGTTAGATGAGGAAAGATGGGAGGAGGCTCGAGTGGAGCATAAACACCGGTATGGACTGGTTGGGCCGAATGGCAGAGAAGGTTGAGAGGAGACTTTATAGAGGTGTTCAAAATCATGAGGGGTCTGGCCAGAGCAGATAGAGAGAAACTGTTCCAATTGATCGAGAACCAGAGGACACAGATTTAAGGTGATCGGCAGAACAACCAAAGGCGACAAGAGGAAATCTTTTTTACGCAGCGAGTGGTTATGATCTGGAATGCACTGCCTGAGTGGGTGGTGGAGGCAGATTCAATCGTGGCTTTCAAAAGGGAATTGGATAAGTACCTGAAGGAAAAAAATTTGCAGGGCTACGGGGAAAGGGCGGAGGAGTGGGACTAGCTGAAGTGCTCTTGCAGAGAGCCGGCACGGGCTCGACGGGCCGAATGGCCTCTTTCTGTGCAGTCAGCATTCTGTGATTCTATGATTCTAGTTCTGGTGTCCCTACAAGTGGAAACATCTTCTCTACACCTACCCTATCTAATCACTTCATCATTTTAAAGACCTCTATCAGGTCACCCCTCACTCTTCTCTTTTCTAGAGAAAAGAGCCCCGGCCTGTTCAATCTATCCTGATAGTTATAACCTCTCAGTTCTGGTATCATCCTTGTGAATCTTTTCTTTTGCACCTTCTCCAGTGCCTCAGTAATCCTTTTTGTAATATGGAGTTCAGAACTGGGCACAGAATTCTAAATGGTGAGTTGGTGAATCAAGATAGGGAGATATTCCCAGTTTAGTTGAAGGCTATATTGGCCTTAGAGGGAGGGCAGCGTAGGTTTACCAGAATGATAGCCGGACTCCAAGGGTTAAATTACGAGGAGAGATTACACAAACTAGGGTTGTATTCCCTGGAATTTAGAAGATTAAAGGACCAAAGTTTTCAGGTTATTAAGGGGAACAGATATGGTAGAGAGAGAAACTATTTCTGCTGGTTGGGGATCCTAGGACTAGGGGGTGTAGTCTAAAAATTAGAGCCAGACCTTTCAGGAGTGAAGTTAGGAAACACTTCTACACACAAAGGGTGGTAGAAGTTTGGAACTCTCTTCCGCAAACAGCAATTGATGCTGGGCCAATTGTTAATTTTAAATCTGAGATTGATGGCTTTCTGTTAACCAAAGGTATTGAAGGATATGGGCCAAAGGCGGGTGGATGGAGTTAGGTCACAGATCAGCCATGATCTCATGGAATGGCGGAACAGGCTCGAGGGGCTGAATGGCCTCCTCCTGTTCCTATGGTAACAGGCTCGAGGGGGCTGAATGGCCTCCTCCTGTTCCTATGTAACAGGCTCGAGGGGGCTGAATGGCCTCCTCCTGTTCCTGTGTTCCTAACGGCACTGATTCTGCCCAGTCGCACAGCGCACAGAGAGAGCGAAGCCCTTTGAAGGAAGAACCTAAAAATCACACGTACTGGAGGGTGCTTCGTAAAGCGCGGTTGTTCATAAGGGCCGTGAGGGATGCCTTGATCTGGCTGAACAGATTCAGGGCTCCGCCTCGCCCGCGAGCCAGGTTTAATTCAGCGGGTGGATCCAGGCTCTGGCTATCGTCCGACGCTTGTGCTGGAGCAAGAAAGAGGGTTTAGTTCAAACACCAACGTCCACATCCTTTCAATACAACAGCCTGATGGGTCTCATAGCAACAATCTGAACTAACATCTGCAGCTCAAGGATCCTCTCTCAATCCATCCCCTCTCTCAATTGCAGTATTGAATAAGTATTATCGTCGCACCAATTCGACCCAAATATTCACAGCTAGAAGAGCAAAACCAATCTTCATATTGCCCCTTCTAATTACTTCAATCACTCCTCTTTTCATACATGCATTGTATCTGCTGTGGCTCAATGGGTAGCACTCTCTCTCTCTCTCTCTCTTCTGAGACAGGAGGTCGTGGGTTCGAGTCTCACTCCAGACACTGGAGCCCCGTAATCCAGGCCGACAATCTAGTGTAGTATTGAGGGAGCACTGCACTGTCAGAGGGTGCAGTACTGAGGGAGCACCGCACTGTCAGATGGTGCAGTACTGAGGGAGCGCCGCACTGTCGGAGGGGCAGTACTGAGGGAGCGCCGCACTGTCGAAGGGGCAGTACTGAGGGAGTGCCGCACTGTCGGAGGGGCAGTACTGAGGGAGCACCGCACTGTCAGAGGGGCAGTACTGAGGGTGCGCTGCACTGTATGAGGGTCAGTACTGAGGGAGCGCCGCACTGTCGGAGGATCAGTACTGAGGGAGCACCACACTGTCGGAGGGTCAGTACTGAGGGAGCGCCGCACTGTCGGAGGGGCAGTACTGAGGGAGCACCGCACTGTCGGAGGGGCAGTACTGAGGGAACGCCGCACTGTCGGAGGGGCAGTACTGAGGGAGCGCCGCACTGTCGGAGGGGCAGTACTGAGGGAGTGCCGCACTGTCAGAGGGGCAGTACTGAGGGAGCACCGCACTGTCGGAGGGGCATTACTGAGGGAGCGCCGCACTGTCGGAGGGGCAGTACTGAGGGAGCGCCGCACTGTCGGAGGGGCAGTACTGAGGGAGCGCCGCACTGTCGAAGGGGCAGTACTGAGGGAGTGCCGCACTGTCGGAGGGGCAGTACTGAGGGAGCACCGCACTGTCAGAGGGGCAGTACTGAGGGTGCGCTGCACTGTATGAGGGTCAGTACTGAGGGAGCGCCGCAATGTCGGAGGATCAGTACTGAGGGAGCACCACACTGTCGGAGGGTCAGTACTGAGGGAGTGCCGCACTGTCGGAGGGGCAGTACTGAGGGAGCACCGCACTGTCGGAGGGGCAGTACTGAGGGAGCGGCGCACTGTCAGAGGGGCAGTACTGAGGGTGCGCTGCACTGTATGAGGGTCAGTACTGAGGGAGCGCCGCACTGTCGGAGGATCAGTACTGAGGGAGCACCACACTGTCGGAGGGTCAGTACTGAGGGAGCGCCGCACTGTCGGAGGGGCAGTACTGAGGGAGCACCGCACTGTCGGAGGGGCAGTACTGAGGGAACGCCGCACTGTCGGAGGGGCAGTACTGAGGGAGCGCCGCACTGTCGGAGGGGCAGTACTGAGGGAGCGCCGCACTGTCAGAGGGGCAGTACTGAGGGAGCACCGCACTGTCGGAGGGGCATTACTGAGGGAGCGCCGCACTGTCGGAGGGGCAGTACTGAGGGAGCGCCGCACTGTCGGAGGGGCAGTACTGAGGGAGCGCCGCACTGTCGGAGGGGCAGTACTGAGGGATTGTTTCACTGTCGGGGGTGCCATCTTTCAGATGAGACGTTAAACCGAGGCCCCGTCTGCCCTCTCTCAGGTGGACGTAAAAGATCCCATGAACACTATTGGAAGAAGAGCAGGGGGGAGTTCTCCCTGGTGACCTGGGGCCAATATTCATCCCTCAATCAACATCACTAAAACAGTTGATCTGGTCATTATCACATTGCTCTTTGTGGGAGCTTGCTGTGCACACATTGGCTGCTGCGTTTCCCACATTACAACAATGACTACACTTCAAAAAGTATTTCATTGTCTGTGAAGCGCTTTGGGACGTCCTGAGGTTGTGAAAGGTGCTGGAGAAATGCAAGATCTTTCTGTTAATTCTTTGAAAGCCCTACAACCTCCCATCTTGCCAGCTCCCGCCTTGCTGTCCAAAGCCGGCTCAAAGCCCATCTCTGAGCTGATGCCAGCACCCTCTCTCAGCCCTCTCTACATTCCCTTTCTCCCTCCCCCTCAGTGTCCACCGCTTTCCCCTCCTCAGTGCCGAACGCATTTAAGGCGTCTTCCTGTAGGTGGGGCAATCGACCGTCGAATCTCTTCCTGTCTGTTCCAGACACTTACCCACAAGCACAGCCAGGAAGAGGCTTAGGAGAGCCAGCATCACCACCGAGGACCGCATTTTCGTGAAGGACTTGAGCTTTCAACTGAATACAGGAGACAAGACAGAAAGGAGTGAGGTTCTCCCACAGTTCCTCGCAAGTTCAATTCGCTCCGACTCCCTCTCCCAGCTCCTCTTAACCATCCCCTGGTTCAGCTTGGCTCAGCGGGCAGCACTCTGAGTCAGGAGATCGTGGGTTCGAGACCCACTCCAAATACTTGAGCCCAGGATCTGGGCCGACCCTCCCAGTGCAGTACCGAGGGAGCGTCGCACTGTCGGAGGGGCAGTACCGAGGGAGCACCGCACTGTCAGAGGGGCAGTACTGAGGGAGCGCCGCACTGTCAGAGGGGCAGTACCGAGGGAGCGCCGCACTGTCGGAGGGACAGTACTGAGGGAGCGCCGCACTGTCGGAGGGGCAGTACTGAGGGAGCGCCGCACTGTCGGAGGGGCAGTACTGAGGGAGCGCCGCACTGTCGGAGGGGGAGTGCTGAGGGAGCGCCGCACTGTCGGAGGGGCAGTGCTGAGGGAGTGCCGCACTGTCGGAGGGGCAGTGCTGAGGGATTGCCGCACTGTCGGAGGGTGCAGTACTGAGGGAGCGCCGCACTGTGGGAGGGGCAGTACTGAGGGAGCGCCGCACTGTCGGAGGGGCAGTACTGAGGGAGCGCCACACTGTCGGAGGGGCAGTACTGAGGAAGTGCCACACTGTCGGAGGGGCAGTACTGAGTGAGCGCCGCACTGTCGGAGGGGCAGTACTGAGTGAGCGCCGCACTGTCGGAGGGTGCAATACTGAGGGAACACCGCACTGTCGGAGGGTGTAGTACTGAGGGAGCGCCGCACTGTCGGAGGGGCAGTACTGAGGGAACACCGCACTGTCGGAGGGTGCAGTACAGAGGGAGTGCCGCACTGTCGGAGGGGCTGTACTGAGGGAGCGCCGCACTGTCGGAGGGGCAGTACTGAGGGAACACCGCACTGTCGGAGGGTGCAGTACAGAGGGAGTGCCGCACTGTCGGAGGGGCTGTACTGAGGGAGCGCCGCACTGTCGGAGGGTGCAGTACTGAGGGAGTGCCGCACTGTCGGAGGCGCAGTACTGTTGGAGCGCCGCACTGTCGGATGGGCAGTACTGAGGGAGCGCCGCACTGTCGGAGAGGCAGTACTGAGGGAACACCGCACTGTCGGAGGGTGCAGTACAGAGGGAGTGCCGTACTGTCGGAGGGTGCAGTACAGAGGGAGCGCCGCACTGTCGGAGGGGCAGTACTGAGGGAACACCGCACATCGGAGGGTGCAGTACAGAGGGAGTGCCGTACTGTCGGAGGGTGCAGTACAGAGGGAGCGCCGCACTGTCGGAGGCGCAGTACTGTTGGAGCGCCGCACTGTCGGATGGGCAGTACTGAGGGAACGCCGCACTGTCGGAGGCGCAGTACTGTTGGAGCGCCGCACTGTCGGATGGGCAGTACTGAGGGAGTGCCGCACTGTCGGAGGGGCGGTACTGAGGGAACACCGCACTGTCGGAGGCGCAGTACTGAGGAAGCGCCGCACTGTCGGAGGGGCAGTACTGAGGGAGCTCCGCACTGTCGGAGGGTGCAGTACTGAGGGAGGGCCGCACTGTCGGAGGGGCAGTGCTGAGGGAGCGCCACACTGTCGGAGGGGCAGTGCTGAGGGAGCGCCGCACTGTCGGAGGGGCAGTACTGAGGGTGCGCCGCACTGTCGGAGGCGCAGTACTGAGGAAGCACCGCACTGTCGGAGGGGCAGTACTGAGGGAGCGCCGCACTGTCGGAGGGGTAGTACTGAGGGAGCGCCGCACTGTCGGAGGCGCAGTACTGTTGGAGCGCCGCACTGTCGGATGGGCAGTAGTGAGGGAGCGACGCACTGTCGGAGGGGCAGTACTGAGGGAGCGCCGCACTGTCGGAGGGGCAGTACTGAGGGAGCGCCGCACTGTCGGAGGGGCAGTACTGAGGGAACACCGCACTGTCGGAGGGTGCAGTACAGAGGGAGTGCCGTACTGTAGGAGGGGCAGTACTGAGGGAGTGCCGCACTGTAGGAGGGGCAGTACTGAGGGAACACCGCACTGTCGGAGGCGCAGTACTGAGGGAGCGCCGCACTGTCGGAGGGGCAGTACTGAGGGAACACCGCACTGTCGGAGGCGCAGTACTGAGGAAGCGCCGCACTGTCGGAGGGGCAGTACTGAGGGAACACCGCACTGTCGGAGGCGCAGTACTGAGGAAGCGCCGCACTGTCGGAGGGGCAGTACTGAGGGAACACCGCACTGTCGGAGGCGCAGTACTGAGGAAGCGCCGCACTGTCGGAGGGGCAGTACTGAGGGAGCGCCGCACTGTCGGAGGGTGCAGTACTGAGGGAGTGCCGCACTGTCGGAGGGGGCAGTACTGAGGGAGCGCCGCACTGTCGGAGGGGCAGTACTGAGGGAGCGCCGCACTGTCGGAGGGGCAGTACTGAGGGAGCGCCGCACTGTCGGAGGGGCAGTACTGAGGGAGCGCCACACTGTCGGAGGGGCAGTACTGAGGGAGCGCCGCACTGTCGGAGGGGCAGTACTGAGGGAGCGCCGCACTGTCGGAGGGGCAGTACTGAGGGAACACCGCACTGTCGGAGGCGCAGTACTGAGGAAGCGCCGCACTGTCGGAGGGGCAGTACTGAGGGAGCGCCGCACTGTCGGAGGGGCAGTGCTGAGGGAGCGCCGCACTGTCAGAGGGGCAGTACTGAGGGAGCGCCGCACTGTCGGAGGGTGCAGTACTGAGGGAGCGCCGCACTGTCGGAGGGGCAGTGCTGAGGGAGCGCCGCACTGTCGGAGGGGCAGTGCTGAGGGAGCGCCGCACTGTCAGAGGGGCAGTACTGAGGGAGCGCCGCACTGTCGGAGGGTGCAGTACTGAGGGAGGGCCGCACTGTCGGAGGGGCAGTGCTGAGGGAGCGCCGCACTGTCGGAGGGGCAGTACTGAGGGAGCGCCGCACTGTCGGAGGGGCAGTACTGAGGGAGCGCCGCACTGTCGGAGGGGCAGTACTGAGGGAGCGCCGCACTGTGGGAGGTTGCAGTACAGAGGGAGCGTCGCACTGTCGGAGGGGCAGTACTGAGGGAGCGCCACACTGTCGGAGGGGCAGTACTGAGGGTGCGTCGCACTGTCGGAGGGGCAGTACTGAGGGAGCGCCGCACTGTCGGAGGGGCAGTACTGAGGGAGCGCCGCACTGTCAGAGGGGCAGTACTGAGGGAGTGTCGCAATGTCGGAGGGGCAGTACTGAGGGAGCGCCGCAATGTCGGAGGGGCAGTACTGAGGGAACACCGCACTGTCGGAGGCGCAGTACTGAGGAAGCGCCGCACTGTCGGAGTGGCAGTGCTGAGGGAGGGCCGCACTGTCGGAGGGGCAGTGCTGAGGGAGCGCCGCACTGTGGGAGGTTACAGTACAGATGGAGCGTCGCACTGTCGGAGGGGCAGTACTGAGGGAGCGCCGCACTGTCGGAGGGTGCAGTACTGAGGGAGCGCCGCACTGTCGGAGGGGCAGTGCTGAGGGAGCGCCGCACTGTCGGAGGGTGCAGTACTGAGGGAGCGCCGCACTGTGGGAGGTTGCAGTACAGAGGGAGCGTCGCACTGTCGGAGGGGCAGTACTGAGGGAGCGTCGCACTGTCGGAGGGGCAGTACTAAGGGAGCGCCGCACTGTCGGAGGGGCAGCACTGAGGGAGCGCCGCACTTTCGGAGGCGCACTACTGAGGGAGCGCTGCACTGTCGGAGGGGCAGTACTGAGGGAGCTTCGCACTGTCGGAGGGGCAGTGCTGAGGGAGTGCCGCACTGTCGGAGGGGCAGTGCTGAGGGATTGCCGCACTGTCGGAGGGGCAGTACTGAAGGAGAGCTGTACTGTCGGAGGGGCAGTACTGAGGGAGCGCCGCACTGTCGGAGGGTCAGTACTGAGGGAGCGTCGCACTGTCGGAGGGGCAGGACTGAGGGAGCGCTGCACTGTCGGAGGGGCAGTACTGAGGGAGCGCCGCACTGTCGGAGGGGCAGTACTGAGGGAGCACCGCACTGTCGGAGGGGCAGTACTGAGGGAGCACCGCACTGTCGGAGGGGCAGTACTGAGGGAGCGCTGCACTGTCGGAGGGGCAGTACTGAGGGAGCGCTGCACTGTCGGAGGGGCGGTACTGAGGGAGCACTGCACTATCGGAGGGGCAGTACTGAGGAAGTGCCGCACTGTCGGAGGGGCAGTACTGAGGGATCACTGCACTATCGGAGGGGCAGTACTGAGGGAGCGGCGCACTGTCGGAGGGGCAGTACTGAGGGAGCGCCGCACTGTCGGAGGGGCAGTACTGAGGGAGCGCCGCACTGTCGGAGGGGCAGTACTGAGGGAGCGTCGCACTGTCGGAGGGGCAGTACTGAGGGAATGCCGCACTGTCGGAGGGTGCAGTACTGAGGGAGCGTCGCACTGTCGGAGGGGCAGTACTGAGGGAATGCCGCACTGTCGGAGGGGTAGTACTGAGGGAGCGCCGCACTGTCGGAGGGGCAGTACTGAGGGAGCGCCGCACTGTCGGACGGTGCAGTACTGAGGGAGCGCCGCACTGTCGGAGGGGCAGTACTGAGGGAGCGCCGCACTGTCGGAGGGTGCAGAACTGAGGGAGCGCCTCACTGTCGGAGGGGCTGTACTGAGGGAGCGACGCACTGTCGGAGGGGCAGTACTGAGGGAGCGCCACACTGTCGGAGGGGCAGTACTGAGGGAGCGCCACACTGTCAGAGGGGCTGTACTGAGGGAGCGCCACACTGTCGGAGGGGCAGTACTGAGTGAGCGACGCACTGTCGGAGGGGCAGTACTGAGTGAGCGCCGCACTGTTGGAGGGTCAGTACTGAGGGAGAGCCGCACTGTCGGAGGGGCAGTAAGTCAGATAACTGGTTGTTAATCCTCATTGGCGAAGGGGGAAGGAATTGGAGAATTTGATGCATTAAATTCTGGCCACCATCCCACATACTAAAAATTGAGGGTTTTTCTGATCTATTAACCAATTAAATAACAATGTGAATTTATATACATAGATAGATACATAGAAGATAGGAGCAGGAGTAGGCCATCCGGCCCTTCGAGCCTGCTCCGCCATTTAATGAGATCATGGCTGATCCTTCAATTCAGTATCCCGTCCCCGCCTTCTCTCCGTAACCCTTAACCCCTTTTGCCTGTAGAAATATATCTAATTCCCTCTTAAATATATTTAATGAGCTGGCGTACACTGCCCTCTGTGGCAATGAGTTCCACAGGTTCACCACTCTCTGAGTGAAGAAATTCCCCCTCATTTCTGTCCTAAATGGTTTAGCCCTTATCCTTAAATTATGTCCTCTAGTTCTGTTCTCACCCGCCAAGGGAAACATTCCTTCTGCATCTAATCTGTCTAGACCTGTCAGAATTTTATACACTTCTATGAGGTCCCCTCTCAATCTTCTAAACTCCAGTGTGTACATCCCTAAACTACATAGTCTCTCCTCATAGGTCAATCCCGCCATTCCTGGTATCAGCCTGGTGAATCGCCGCTGCACCCCCTCCATGGCAAGAACATCTTTCCTCAGATGAGGCGACCAAAACTGTACACAGTACTCGAGGTGTGGTCTCACCAGTGCCCTGTACAGCTGCAGCAAGGTATCCCTGTTCCTGTATTCCAACCCTTTTGCTATGAAGGCCAGCATACCGTTTGCCTTCTTGACCGCCTGTTGCACCTGCATGCTCGCCTTCAGTGACTGGTGTACAAGAACACCCAGGTCTCTCTGTACTTCCCCCTCTCCCAATTTATTGCCATTTAAATAATAATTTGCCCTCCCGTTCCTGCACCCAAGGTGGATAACTTCGCACTTGTCCACATTATAGTGCATCTGCCATTTATCCGCCCAATCACCCAGTCTGTCCAAATCGCTCTGGAGCTTCCTGGTCTCCTCCTCTGAGCCCACCCCCCCTCCTAGTTTAGTGTCGTCTGCAAATTTGGAAATGCTGCATTCGACTCCCTGATCCAGGTCATTAATATAAATTGTGAACAGCTGGGGACCCAGGACAGATCCCTGTGGTACCCCACTTGTTACTGCCTGCCATTCAGAAAATGAGCCGTTTATTCCAACTCTCTGTTTTCTATCTGACAGCCAGTTCTCTATCCACGTCAATACTTTCCCCTTTATCCCATGAGCTTCAATTTTCCATGCTAATCTTTTATGTGGGACCTTATCGAAGGCCTTTTGGAAGTCCAGGTACACCACATCTACTGGCTCTCCCCCATCTATTTTACCAGTTACTCCCTCAAAAAATTCCAATAGATTAGTCAAGCACGATTTACCCTTTGTAAATCCATGTTGACTCTGTCCTATCCTGTCCCCATTTGCTAAGTGCTCGGCTATTTCATCCTTAATGATGGACTCCAGCATTTTGCCCACAACTGATGTAAGGCTTACAGGTCTGTAATTACCTGCTTTTTCCCTACCCCCCTTTTTGAATAGTGGGGTAACGTTAGCTACCCTCCAATCCATGGGCACTGTTCCCGAGTCTAATGAATTCTGAAAAATCATGCTTAGTGCATCCGCTATCTCTAGGGCCACCTCCTTCAGTACCCTAGGATGCATGTTATCAGGCCCTGGGGATTTGTCCGCCTTCAATCCCTTTAGCTTCCTTAACACCATATCCTTAGAGATATTGATTTGCGTCAGTTCCTCCTTTGCCAATGTCCCTATTTTTCCCGATATCCCAGGGAGGTTTTTTGTGTCTTCCTTCGTAAAGACTGACCCAAAGTATGCATTTAGTTGGTCTGCCATTTCCTTATTTCCCATTATATATTCCCCCGTATCTGACTGCAATGGACCAACTTTGGTTTTCACCAGTCTTTTCCTCTTGATATACTTATAAAAGCTTTTGGAGTTAGTTTTTATATTTTCCGCCAGCTTGCTTTCGTAAGCTATTTTGCCCTTCTTGATTAAGCCCTTTGCCCTCCTTTGCTCTATCTTAAACTGTTCCCAATCTTCCGCTCTGGCGCGTTTTTTGGCTATTTTATACGCCCTATCTTTGGATTTTATGCTGTCTCTAATTTCCCCTGTTATCCACGGTTGAGTCACCTTTTTAGATTTCCTTTTATGCCAGATTGGTATAAACAATTTTTGCAATTTTGTCATTCTATCTTTAAATGCTTGCCATTGTTTATCTACCTCCAGTCCTCCCAGGAACGTTGTCCAATCAGACCTACTCAGTTCCCGTCTAATGGCATCATAATTCCCCTTGTTTAAATTCAGGACCTGAGTCTCTGAGTCAATTTCTTCGCTCTCCATTTCGAGTGAGAAATCGATCATGTTATGATCGCTCTGACCCAAGGGTCCCCGTACAACAAGATTACTAATTAGTCCCTTCTCATTGCACAGTACCCAGTCCAATATAGCCTGTTCCCGAGTTGGTTCCTCGACATATTGATCCAGATAACCATCCCTTAAACACTCAAGGAATTCCTCCTCCTCATTATTTTTACTGATTAGGCTAGTCCAATCTATATGTAAGTTAAAGTCACCTATGATGACAGCTGTGCTCTTATTGCACGCTTCTCTAATTTCCCTCGTGATGCCCTCCCCAACCTCTATTTTACTATTTGGAGGCCTATATACCACTCCTATTAATGTTTTTCGCCCCTCGCTATTTCTTAGCTCCACCCATATAGATTCTGTATTAACTGAGTTAATATCCTTCCTTTCAATTGCATTTATCCCCTCTTTTACCAGCAATGCTACCCCTCCTCCCTTTCTTTTTTGTCGATCCTTCCTGAATACTGAATACCCCTGTATGTTAAGCTCCCAGCCCTGCTCACCCTGCAACCATGTTTCCGTAATCCCAATTAGATCATAATTATTAACCTCTATTTCCACAGCTAATTCATCTACCTTGTTCCTGATGCTTCTCGCATTAAGGTATAAAACCCTCAGGCTTTTTTTATGCTCACATTTTTTATGAATTAGTTTGGCCCTTTGTTTTTTGTTCCTCTCCTTTTTACCATTTATTTCTGTCTGCCTTTCACTTTCCTCTATTTCACTACATGGGTTTCTAGCCCCCTGCCATACTAGTTTAAATGCTCCCGAACTGCTTTATCAAAATATAGCGCCTTTAACCTTGTAAAATTTCCCAAGGCACTTCACAGGAGCGATTATCAAGCAAAATTTGACACCGAGCCACATAAGGAGATATTAGGACAGGTGACCAAAAGCTTGTTCAAAGAGGTCGGTTTTAAGGAGCGTCTTAAAGGAGGGGAGAGAGAGGCGGAGAGGTTTAGGGAGGGAATTCCAGAGCTCGGGGCCCAGGCGGCTGAAGGCACGGCCGCCAATGGTGGAGCGATGGAAATCGGGGGATGCTCAAGAGGCCAGAGTTGGAGGAGTGTGGGGATCTCGGAGGGTTGTGGGGCTGGGGGAGGTTACAGAGATAGGAAGGGGCGAGGAGACCACGGAGGGATGTGAAAACAAGGACGAGAATTTTAAAATCGAGGCGTTGCCGGACCGTGAGCCAATGTAGGCCAGCGAGCAACAGAGGGGGTAATGGGTGAACGGGACTCGGTGCGAGTTAGGACACGGGCCAGCAGGAGTTTTGGATGACCTCAAGTTTACGGAGGGTTGGAAGGTGGGAGCACATCTTTAAGGAACAAGCCTTTTAAATAAAATACAAATAAATGACATAGAAACATAGAAACATAGAAGATAGGAGCAGGAGTAAGCCATTCGGCCCCTTGAGCCTGCTCCGCCATTCGATGAGATCATGGCTGATCATCCAAACTCAGTACCCTGTCCCTGCCTTCTCCCCATATCCCTTGATACCTTTAGCTTTAAGAAATATATCTAACTCATTCTTGAATATATTTAATGACTTGGCCTCAACTGCCTTCTGTGGTAGAGAATTCCACAGGTTCTCCACTCTCTGGGTGAAGAAATTCTTCCTCATTTCTGTCCTAAATGGCTTACCCCTTATCCTTAGATTATGACCCCTGGTTCTGGACTCTCCGACCATCGGGAACATTCTTCCTGCATCTAGTTTGTCCAGACCTGTCAGAATTTTATATGTTTCGATGAGATCCCCTCTCATTCTTCTATACTCCAGCGAGTATAAGCCCAATCGACCCAATCTCTCCTCATATGTCATTCCTGCCATCCCAGGTATCAGCCTTGTGAATCTTCGCTGAACTCCTTCCCTGGCAAGAACATCCTTCCTCAGATAAGGCGACCAAAACTGCACACAGTACTCAAGGTGTGGTCTCACCAAGGCCCTGTACAACTGCAGCAGGACATCCCTGTTCCTATACTCAAACCCTTTCGCTATGAAGGCCAACATACCATTTGCCTTCTTCACCGCCTGCTGCACCTGCATGCTTACCTTCAGCGACTGGTGCACAAGGACACCCAGGTCTCGTTGCACTTCCCCTTCTCCCAATCTAATGCCATTCAGATAATAGTCTGCCTTTCTGTTTTTGACACCAATGTGGATAACCTCGCATTTATCCACATTATATTGCATCTGCCACGCTTCTGCCCACTCACCCAACCTGTCCAAATCATCCTGGAGTTACTCGGTATCCTCCTCGCAGCACACACTCCCACCCAGCTTTGTGTCATCTGCAAACTTGGAGATATTACATTTAGTTCCCTTATCCAGAACATTAATGTATATTGTGAATAGCTGGGGTCCAAGGACCGAACCCTGCGGTACCCCACTAGTCACTGCCTGCCACTCGGATAAAGGCCCATTAATTCCTACTCTCTGCTTACTGTCCGCCAACCAGTTCCAGAAAACCATCCCGTAAACATTCTAGGAATTCCTCCTTCACAGTATTTTTACTAATTTGGTTAGCCCAATCTATTTGTAAATTAAAGTCACCCATGATGACTGCTGTGCCCTTACTGCATGATTCTCTAATTTCCCTTTTAATGCCGTCCCCAACCTCCGTATTACTGTTTGGAGGTCGATATACCACTCCCACTAACGTTTTCTGCCCCTTGTTATTTCTCAGTTCTACCCATACAGATTCCGCATCATCAGAGCTAATATCCTTCCTTTCAATTGTGTTAATCCCCTCTTTAACCAGCAATGCTACCCCACCTCCCTTTCTTTTTTGCCTATCTTTCCTAAATATTGAATACCCCTGGATGTTGAGTTCCCAGCCTTGGCCACCCTGGAGCCATGTTTCTGCAATCCCAATCAAATCGTATTCATTTACCTCGCTTAATATAACAAGTTAAACCATCTCCAGTCCCTTAGCCCCGCACAGAAAATGCTTACCAGAACAGAGGTGTGCACTTGCAAGGATGCTGTCTTGACTGAATCTCTGGGAAGAAACTCTCCCTTTTTATTCGGGATTGAGTTGTCACGTGAATCACAGCCTCGGTTTCTAATTGCTGCTTTAATTGGGGGCAGTTATACTGCAGGCAGAGTCTGACGAAACGCCTTGTGTGTTTTCTCGTGCTACACAGCATCTGCATTGCACAAGGGAGGACCGTCGGGTTTCATTGCCTGGAGACAAATGCCTCTGTTCCATTTTGCAATGGGGTGAAGCAACTCCCGGGCTGGAGCAGCACCAAGATTGGAAACTGCTGGATGGGTCATGGGGGGGTGAACACTGGGGAAATCAGGAGGTAGCCATGAGACGCTGAGCACTGCAGGATACGATACGGTCGCCTGTCACTTTAATTCACCGCTCCACTCCCACTCTGGCCTCTCCGTCCTCGGCCTCTTACACTGTTCCAATGAAGCTCAACGTAAGCTCGAGGAACAGCACCTCATCTTTCCATTAGGCACTTTACAGCCTTCTGAACTCAACATAGAGTTCAACAATTTCGGACCATAACCTCTGCCCCGATCCTTTTTTTCCGTTCATTTTTTTTTCTCTCTCCCACATAGCAGCTGTCTTTCATTCTGCCATCGTCATTTACACTTCATCTAGAGCCATCTTTTGTTTCTTTACTTGTTCCATTACCATCTCCTTTTGCCTTGAACCTTAAGATGGAGAGTGAAGTAGTTGACTCAGAGACTAGGGTCCTGAATTTAAATAAAGGATACTACGATGGTATGAGGCGCGAGTTGGCTAGGATGGATTGGGGAACGTTACTTAAAGGGTTGACGGTGGATAGGCAAGTGGAGTGCAGCGAAGATTCACCAGACTGATACCTGGGATGGCAGGAATGACGTATGAAGAGAGATTGGGTCAATTGGGCTTGTATTCGCTAGAGTTTAGAAGAACGAGAGGGGATCTCATTGAAACTTATAAAATTCTAACAGGACTAGACAGACAAGATGCAGGAAGGATGTTCCCGATGGCCGGGGAGTCCAGAACCAGGGGTCACAGTCTAAGGATAAGGGGTAAGCCATTTAGGACTGAGATGAGGAGGAATTTCTTCACCCAGAGAGTGGTGAACCTGTGGAATTCTCTACCACAGAAGGCAGTTGAGTACAATTCATTAAATATATTCAAGAAGGAGTTAGATATATTTCTTAACGCTAAAGGGATCAAGGGATATGGGGAGAAAGCAGGGACAGGGTACTGAGTTTGGATGACCAGCCATGATCTCATTGAATGGCGGAGCAGGCTCGAGGGGCTGAATGGCCTACTCCTGCTCCTATCTTCTATGTTGCTATGGAATGCGCTGCCTGAAAGGGCGATGGAAGCAGATTCAATAGTAACTTTCAAAGGGGAATTGGATCAATATTTGAATAGGAGACATTTTTAGGGCTATGGGGAAAGAGCAGGGGGGAGTGGAACTAATTGGAGAGCTCTTTTAAACAGCCGGCACAGGCACGATGGGCCGAATGGCCTCCTTCTGTGCTATATCATTCTACGATTCTGTGAACTGCACTCACTTTGAATCAGATTGGAAATATATTTGGAGATAAGAACGTCGATTTTAGACAAGGCTGCTCTATAAACAAAATCTCCTTTGTGTCTGCCATTGTTTCCAATGGTTCGCTGTGTAACTGGTTCCCTCGACTGGTTACCAGCTCCCTCAATGTATCATTGTGTAAAGACAGTGACATAAAACGCTGTCAGATTTACTGTTATCACCGACACTCTGGTTACAGTTTGAGTTTGTGTTTATTCTGTCACACAGACTATTCTATTTTGCGACATTATCTCCAACACAAACACCTTTATAAATTCCGGCCACAGCCTCGAATGTTTACATAAACGCGCTTCAAATGAATCCCAGGATTCAACGAGGAGGGTTGTGTCAACGGAGGAGCTTTGACTGAAAAAAGATTCACATTTCCCCAGCGCCTTTCACCACCTCAGGACGTCCCAAAGCGCTTTACAGCCAATGAAGTACTTTTATGAAGTGTCTCTGTTATAACGTAGGAAACGCGGCAGCCAATTTGCGCACAGCAAGCTCCCACAAATAGCAATGTGATAATGACCAGATCATCTGTTTCAGTGATGTTGATTAAGGGATGAATATTGGCCCCAGGACACCGGGGACAACTCCCCCCTGCTCTTCTTCGAAACAATGCCATGGAATCTTTTACACCCACCTGAGAGATTAGACGGGGGCCTCGGTTTAATGTCTCATCTGAAAGATGGCGACTCTGACAGTGCGGCGCTCTCTCAGTGCTGCCCCTCCGACAGTGCGGCGCTCCCTCAGTACTGGCCCTCAGACAGTGCGGCGCTCCCTCAGTACTGACCCTCCGACAGTGCGGCGCTCCGTCAGTACTGCCCCTCCGACAGTGCGGCGCTCCCTCAGTACTGCCCCTCCGACAGTGCGGCGCTCCGTCAGTACTGCCCCTCCGACAGTGCAGCCATCCCTCAATACTGCCCCTCCGACAGTGCAGCGCTCCCTCAGTACTGCCCCTCCGACAGTGCGGCGCTCCCTCAGTACTGCCCCTCCGACAGTGCGGCGCTTCCTCAGTACTGTCCCTCCGACAGTGCAGGTATCCCTCAGTAATGCCCCTCCGACAGTGCGGCGCTCCGTCAGTACTGCCCCTCCGACAGTGCGGCGCTCCCTCAGTACTGGCCTTCTGACAGTGCAGCGCTCCCTCAGTACTGCCCCTCCGACAGTGCGGTGCTCCCTCAGTACTGCCACTCTGGGGGTCCCTGGGAGTGTGTCAGTGTTTGCAGGGGTCCCCGGGAGTGTGTCAGTATTGACAGAGAGTTCTCCGGGAGTGTGTCAGTATTTACAGGGGGTCTCCGGGAGTGTGTCAGTATTTACAGGGGGTCCCCGGGAGTGTGTCATTATTTATAGGGGGTCCCCGGGAGTGTGTCAGTATTTACAGGGGGTCCCTGGGAGTGTGTCAGTATTTACAGGGGGTCCCTGGGTGTGTGTCAGTATTTACAGGGTGTCCCCAGGAGTGTGTCAGTATTTATAGGGGGTCCCCGGGAGTGTGTCAGTATTTATAGGGGGTCCCCGGGAGTGTGTCAATATTTACAGGGCGTCCCCGGGAGTGTGTCAGTATTTACAGGGGGTCCCCGGGAGTGTGTCAGTAGTTACAGGGGTTCCCCGGGAGTGTGTCAGTATTTACAGGGAGTCTCCGGGAGTGTGTCAGTATTTACAGGGAGTCCCCGGGAGTGTGTCAGTATTTACAGGGGATCCCCGGGAGTGTGTCGGTATTTACAGGGGGTCCCCGGGAGTGTGTCAGTATTTACAGGAGGTCACCGAGAGTGTGTCAGTATTTACAAGGGGTCCCCGGGAGTGTGTTTCAGTATTTACAGGGGGACACCGGGAGTGTGTCAGTATTTTCAAGGGGTCTCCGGGAGTGTGTCAGATTTTACAGGGAGTCTCCGGGAGTGTGTCAGTATTTACAGGGGGGGTCCAAGGGAGTGTGTCAGTGTTTACAGGGTGTCCCCTGGAGTGTGTCAGTATTTACAGGGGGTCCCCGGGAGTGTGTCAGTATTTACAGGGGGTCCCCGGGAGAGTGTCAGTATTTACAGGGGGTCCCTGGGAGTGTGTCAGTATTTACAGGGGGTCCCCGGGAGTGTGTCAGTCTTTACAGGGGGTCCCCGGGAGTGTGTCAGTATTTACAGGGGGTCCTCGGGAGTGTGTCAGTATTTAGAGGGGGTCCCCGGGAGTGTGTCAGTATTTACAGGGGGTCCCCGGGAGTGTGTCAGTATTTAGAGGGGGTCCTCGGGAATGTGTCAACATTTACAGGGGGTCCCCGGGAGTGTGTCAGTATTTAGAGGGAGTCCCCGGGAGTGTGTCAGTATTTACAGGGGGTCCCCGGGAGTGTGTCAGTATTTACAGGGGGTCCCCGGGAGTGTGTCTGTATTTACAGGGGGTCCCCGGGAGTGTGTCAGTATTTATAGGCGGTCCCCGGGACTGTGTCAGTATTTACAGGGGGTCCCCGGGAGTGTGTCAGTATTTACAGAGGGTCCCCGGGAGTGTGTCAATATTTACAGAGGGTCCCGGGAGTGTGTTTCAGAATTTACAGGGGGTCCCCGGGACTGCGTCAATATTTAGCGGACGGTTCCCCACACAGTAAATTTTGGGAGTGACAGACAGAGACTGACTGTAAACCACATTGGTTTCCATCATTACTTCACTGCTTGGTTGGGAACGGCTGAATGATTCTGCTTGTTGTGTGAATTTAATTTTAAGACACTGAATTACACTCAGGAACCTGTTAACCGTGCCCGTATCGGTGCCGATGGATAGCAAGGAAATTATTCTAAACATTTACCAATCTCTGGTTCGGCCACAGCTGCAGTATGGGGTCCAATTCTGGGCACCACACTTTAGGAAGGAGGTCAACGCCTTGGAGAGGGTGCGGAGGAGGTTTACCAGGATGAAACCAGGGATGACGGACTTCAGTGACGTGGAGTGACTGGAGAAGCTGGGGTTGTTCTGCTTAGAGCAGAGAAGGTTAAGGGGAGATTGACCAGAATGGTACCAGGGATGAGGGACTTCAGTTATGTGGAGAGACTGGAGAAGCTGGGATTGTTCTCCTTAGAGCAGAGAAGGTTCAGGGGAGATTGACCAGAATGCTTCCAGGGATGAGGGACTTCAGTGACATGGAGAGACTGGAGAAGTTGGGGTTGTTCTCCTTAGAGCAGAGAAGGTTAAGAGGATATTTAATAGAGGCTTTCAGAATTATGAAGGGTTTTGACAGAGTAAATCAGGAGAAACTGTTTCCTCTGGCAAGTGGGTCAGGAACCAGAGATCATAGATTTAAAATAATGACAAAAGATCTAGAGGGGAGATGAGGAGACATTTCTTCACGCAGAGGGTTGTTCCAATCTGGAACGCAGTATCTGAAAGGGCGGTGGAATCAGATTCCATAGGAACTTTCAAAAGGCAATTGGATAAATAATTGAAGAGGACAAATTTGCAGGTCTGTGAGGAAAGAGCAGAGGAGAGTGTGGGGCTAATTGGAGAGCTCTTTCAAAGAGCCGGCACAGGCACGATGGGCCGAATGGCCTCCTCCTGTGCGGTACGATTCCCTGATTCGACCCCCTCCGCATCACCCAGACTCCAAACAATGCTCACTTGGAACGCTGGGATAAGTGTGGACGATACGAACTGAGACCGGGACACCTGGCTCTGTGACTCTGCCCGAGTCTCTCAGCCTCCTTTACCTACCTGAGATTGCACCATCAGTATTACTGGTGGTAAGGATTGAGGCCTGTGACCACAAGCTAGTCCCAGACAGTCCATTAGTGAAGAATTCCAGACTGGAGTCACTGAAATTCTTTCTCCCATTTACTGATGGGGAAACTAATTGGGCAAAGGCATCCTCACCGCCTCGCACGCACTACAGTATAGTAGAGTCAAACTACAACTAATGACCTCGATGAAGGGACCGAGTGTAATGTATCCAAGTTTAGTGGCGATACAAAGCTAGGTGGGACAATAAGCTGTGAGGAGAACACATAAAGTCTGCAAAGGGATATCGATAGACTAAGTGAGTGGGCTGTCAGGTGGCAAATGAAGTAAAATGTAAGGAAATGTGAGGTTATTCACTTTGGTAGGAAGAATAGAAAAACAGAATATTTTTTAAATGGTGAGTAACTTTCAAATGTTGGTGTTCAGAGAGATTTGGGTGTCCTCGTGCAAGAAACACAGAAAGCTAGTTCTGACAAAGGGTCATTGACCTGAAACGTTAGCTCTGTTTCTCTCTCCACAGTTGCTGCCTGACCTGCTGAGCATTTCCAGCATTTTCTGTTTATATTACAGAAAGCTAGCGTGCAGGTACAGCATGCAATAAGGAAGGCAAATAGCATGTTGGCCTTTATTGCAAGGGGGTTGGAGTATAAGAGTAAGGACGTCTTGCTACAACTGTACAGGGCCTTGGTGAGACCACACCTGGAGTACTGTGCACATATCTGGTCTCCTTATCTAAGGATGGATAGACTTGCCTTGGAGGCGGTGCAACAAAGGTTCACTAGATTGATTCCTGGGATGAGAGGGCTGTCCTATGATGAGAGATTGTGTAGAATGGGCCTATACTCTGGAGTTTAGAAGAATGAGAGGTGATCTCATTGAAACATCCACCTGAGAGAGTAGACGGGGGCCTCGGTTTAATGTCTCATCTGAAAGATGGCGACTCTGACAGTGCAGCGCTCTGTCATTACTGCCCCTCCGACAGTGCGGCGCCCCCTCAGTACAGCCCCTCCGACAGTGCGGCGCTCCCTCAGTACTGCCCTTCCGACAGTGCAGCGCTCCCTCAGTACTGCCCCTCCGACAGTGTGGCTCTCCCTCAATACTGCCCCTCCGACAGTGCAGCGCTCCCTCAGTACAGCCCCTCCGACAGTGTGGCGCTCCCTCAGTACTGCCCCTCCGACAGTGTGGCGCTCCCTCAGTACTGCCCCTCCGACAGTGCGGCGCTCCCTCAGTACTGCCCCTCCGACCGTGCGGCGCTCCCTCAATACTGCCCCTCTGACAGTGCGGCGCTCCCTCAGTACTGCCCTTCCGACAGTGCGGTGCTCCCTCATTACTGCCCCTCCGACAGCGCGGCGCTCCCTCAATACTTCCCCCCCGACAGTGCAGCGCTCCCTCAGTACTGCCCCTCCGACAGTGCAGTGCTCCCTCAGTACTGCCCCTCCGACAGTGCGGCGCGCCCTGAGTACATCCTCTCCGACAGTGCGGCGCTCCCTCAGTATTGCCCCTCCGACAGTGCGGTGCTCCCTCAGTACTGCCCCTCCGACAGTGCAGCGCGCCCTCAGTACATCATCTCCGACAGTGCGGATCTCCCTCAGTACTGCCCCTCCGACAGTGCGGCGCTCCCTCAGTACTACCCCTCCTACAGTGCGGCGCTCCCTCAGTACTGCCCCTCCTACAGTGCGGCGCTCCCTCAGTACTGCCGCTTCGACACTGCGGCGCTCCCTCTGTACTGCCCCTCCTACAGTGCGCCGCTCCCTCAGTACTGCCTCTCCGACATTTCGGCGCTCCCTCAGTACTGCCACTCTGACAGTGAAGCGCTCCCTCAGTACTGCCCCTCTGACAGTGCGGCACTCCCACATTAATGCCCCTCCGACAGTGCGGCGCTCCCTCAGTACTAATCCTCCGACAGTGCGGCACTCCCTCAGTACTACTCCTCCGACGGTGCGGCGCACCCACAGTACTGCCCCTCCGAGAGTGCGGCGCTCCCTCATTACTGCCCCTCCAACAGTGCGTTGCTGACTCAGTACTGCCCCACCGACAGTGCAGCACCCCCTCAGTACTGCCCCTCCGACAGTGCGGCGCTCCCTCAGTACTGCCACTCTGACAGTGGAGCGCTCCCTCAGTACTGCCCCTTCGATAGTGCGGCGCTCCCTCAGTAATAAACCTCCGACAGTGCGGCACTCCCTCAGTACTACTCCTCCGACAGTGCGGCGCACCCACAGTACTGCCGTTCCGACAGTGCGGCGCTCCCAGAGTTCTGCCCCTCCGACAGTGCAGCGCTCCCTCAGTACTGCCCCTCCGATAGTGCGGCGCTCCCTCAGCACTGCCCCTCTGACAGTGCAGCGTTCTTTCAGTACTGCCCCTCCGACAGTGCGGCTCTCCCTCAGTACTGACCCTCCGACAGTGCAGCATACCCTCAGTACTGCCTCTCTGTCAGTGCGGCGCTCCCTCAGTACTGACCCTCCGACAGTGCAGCGCTCCCTCAGTACTGACCCTCCGACAGTGCGGCACTCCCTCAGTACTGCCCCTCCGACAGTGCGGTGCTCTCTCAGTACTGACCCTCTGACAGTGCGGTGCTCTCTCAGTACTGACCCTCTGACAGTGCGGCGCTCCCTCAGTACTGACCCTCTGACAGTGCGGCGCTCCCTCAGTACTGACCCTCCGACAGTGCGGCGCTCTCCCAGTACTGACCCTCCGACAGTGCAACACTCCCTCAGTACTGCCCCTCCGACAGTGCAGCTCTCCCTCAGTACTGCCCCTCCGACAGCGCGGCTCTCACTCAGTACTGACCCTCCGACAGTGCGGCACTCACTCAGTACTGCCCCTCCTACAGTGCGGCGCTCCCTCAGTACTGCCCCTCCGACAGTGCGGCGCTCCCTCAGTACTCACCCTCCGACAGTGCGGCACTCCCTCAGTACTGCCCCTCCGACAGTGCGGCACCCCCTCAGTACTGACCCTCCGACAGTGAGGCGTCCCTCAGTACTGCCCCTCCCTCAGAAGCGCTCCCTCAGTATTGCCCCTGTGGGATCCTGCACTGCATCTGTTGGGTGCCAGGTTGCACGGGATGTGCTTTGGGGTGTTTCTGAGATGTAGTAAGGTGCTATATTAATCTAAGAGAGACCCTCCCTGCACCCAGTGTCTTGCCCGAGTTGGGGTGGGATACGCTCCCCTACGGAATGAACACCATCATGTTCAGGGGTCAGATCGTGATCCAAACCCGCAGTTATACTGTCGCCGTGAAGCTGAAAAAGTACTAGGCCGCGACTCAAGCCTTAGCGCGGTGGCTCAAAATATAAAACCCTGGTCAGACCCCTTCCGGAGTCAGTGCGTTCGGTTCTGGGCCCCGCACCTCAGGAAGGATATCTTGTCCTCGGAGGGGGAGTAGCCCAGATTCTCCAGAACGGTACGCGGGGCTGAAAGGGTTAAATTACGAGGACAGGTTGCTCAGATTAGGCTTGTGTTCCCTCGAGTTTAGAAGATTAAGGGGCGATCTGATCGAGGTTTTTGAGGTGATTAAAGGATTCGATAGGGTAGAGAGAGAGAAACTATTTCCTCTGGTGGGGGGAGTCCAGAACAAGGGGGCAGAACCTTCAAATTAGAGCCAGGCCGTTCAGGGGTGATGTCAGGAAGCACTTCTTCACACAAAGGGCATGGAAATCTGGAACTCTCTCCCCCAAAAAAGCTGTTCAGGGATAAGGAACACTGGTGGAGTCTGTCAGTATTTACAGGGGGGGTCCCCGGGAGTGTGTCAGTATTTACAGGGATTTCCTTGGAGTGTGTCAGTATTTACAGGTGGTCCCCGGGAGTGTGTCAGTATTTACAGGGAGTCCCCGGGAGTGTGTCAGTATTTACAGGGTGTCCCCGGGAGTGTGTCAGTATTTACAGGGGGGTCTCCAGGTGAGTGTCAGTATTTACAGGGGGTCCCCGGGAGTGTGTCAGTATTTACAGGGGGTCCCCGGGAGTGTGTCAGTATTTACAGGGAGTCACCGGGAGTGTGTCATTATTTACAGGGGGTCCCCGGGAGTGTGTCAGTATTTACAGGGGGTCCCCGGGAGTGTGTCAGTATTTACAGGGGGTCCCCGGGGGTGTGTCAGTATTTACAGGGGGTCCCCGGGAGTGAGTCAGTATTTACAGGGGGAGTCCCCGGGGGTCTGTCAGTATTTACAGGGACTCCCCGGGAGTGTGTCAGTATTTACAGGGGGTCCCCGGGAGAGTGTCAGTATTTACAGCGGGTCCCCGGGAGTGTGTCAGTATTTACAGGGGGTTCCCGGGAGTGTGTCAGTATTTACAGGGGTTCCCCAGGAGAGTGTCAGTATTTACAGGGGGTCCCCGGTAATGTGTCAGTATTTACAGGGGGTCCCCGGGAGTGTGTCAGTATTTACAGGGGGTCCCCGGGAGTGTGTCAGTATTTACAGGGGGTCCCCGGGAGTGTGTCAGTATTTACAGGCGGTCACCGGGAGTGTGTCAGTATTTACAGGGGGGTCCCCGGCTGTGTGTCATTATTTACAGGGGTTCCCCGGGAGTGTGTCAGTATTTACAGGGGGTCCCCGGGAGTGTTAATATTTACAGGGTTTCCCCGGGAATGTGTCAATATTAACAGGGGGTACCCGGGAGTGTTTCAATCTTTACAGGGGGTCCCCAGGAGTGTGTCAGTATTTACAGGGGGTTCCCGGGACTGTATCTGTATATACAGGTGTTCCCCGGGAGTGTGTCAGTATTTACAGGGGGTACCAGGGAGTGTGTCAGTAATTACAGGGGACACCCGGGAGTGTGTCAGTATTTACAGGGTGCGTCCCCGGGAGTGTGTCAGTATTTACAGGTGATCCCCGGGAGTGTGTCAGTATTTACAGGGGGTTCCCGGGACTGTATCTGTTTCTACAGGGGGTCCCCGGGAGTGTGTCAGTATTTACAGGGGGTACCCGGGAGTGTGTCAGTATTTACAGGGGATCCCCGGGGAGTGTGTTTCAGTATTTACAGGGGGTCCCCGGGAGTGTGTCAGTATTTACAGGGAGTCCCCGGGAGTGTGTCAGTATTTACAGGGGGTCCCCGGGAGTGTGTCAGTACTGACAAGGGGTCCCCGGGAGTGTGTCACTATTTACCGGGGGTCCCCGGGAGTGTGTCATTATTTACAGGGGTTCCCCGGGAGTGTGTCAGTATTTACAGGGGGTCCCCGGGAGTGTGTCATTATTTACAGGGGTTCCCCGGGAGTGTGTCAGTATTTACAGGGGGTCACCGGGAGTGTTAATATTTACAGGGTTTCCCCAGGAATGTGTCAATAATAACAGGGGGTACCCGGGAGTGTTTCAATCTTTACAGTGGGTCCACGGGAGTGTGTCAGTATTTTCAGGGGGTACCCGGGACTGTATCTGTATATACAGGGGTTCCCCGGGAGTGTGTCAGTATTTACAGGGGGTCCCCGGGAGTGTGTAAGTATTTACAGGGGATCCCCGGGGAGTGTGTCAGCAATTACATGGGGCACCCGGGAGTGTGTCAGTATTTACAGGGTGCGTCCCCGGGAGTGTGTCAGTATTTACAGGTGGTCCCCGGGAGTGTATCAGTATTTACAGGCGGTCCCCGGGAGTGTGTCAGTATTTACAGGGGGTCCCCTGGTGTGTGTCAGTATTTACAGGGGGTTCCCGGGACTGTATCTGATTCTACAGGGGGTCCCCGGGAGTATGTCAGTATTTACAGGGGGTACCCGGGAGTGTGTCAGTATTTACAGGGGATCCCCGGGGAGTGTGTCAGTATTTACAGGAGGTCCCCGGGAGTGTGTCAGTATTTACATGGAGTCCCCGGGAGTGTGTCAGTATTTACAGGGGGTCCCCGGGAGTGTGTCAGTATTTACAGGGGGTCCCCGGGAGTGTGTCAATATTGACAGGGGGTCCCCGGGGAGTTTGTCAGTATTTACTGGGGGTCCCCGGGAGTGAGTCTGCATTTACAGGGAGTCCCCGGGAGTGTGTCAGTATTGACAGGGGGTCCCCGGGAGTGTGTCAGTACTGACAAGGGGTCCCCGGGAGTGTGTCACTATTTACCGGGGGTCCCCGGGAGTGTGTCTGTATTTACAGGGGGTCCCCGGGAGTGTGTCAGTATTTACTGGGGGTCCCCGGGTTTGTGTCATTATTTACAGGGGTTCGCCGGGAGTGTGTCTGTACTTACAGGGGGTCCCCGGGTGTGTGTCAGTACTTACACGGGCTCCCCGGGTGTGTGTCAGTATTTACAGGGGGTCCCCGGGAGTGTGTCAGTATTTACAGGGGATCCCCGGGTGTGTGTCAGTATTTACAGGGTGTCCCCGGAAGTGTGTCAGTATTTACAGAGGATCCCCATGGTGTGTTTCACTATTTACAGTGTTCCCCGGGAGTATGTCAGTATTTACAGGGAGTCCCCGGGAGTGTGTCAATATTTACAGTGGATCCCCGGGGAGTGTATCTGTATTTACAGGGGGTCCCCGGGAGTGCCTCAGTATTTACATGGGGTTCCCGGGAGTGTGTCAGTATTTACAGGGGGTCCCCGGGAGTGTGTCAGTATTTACAGGGAGTCCCCGGGAGTGTGTCAGTATTTACAGGGTGTTCCCGGGAGTGTGTCAGTATTTACAGGGGGTTCCCGGGAGTGTGTCAGTATTTACAGGGTGTCCCCGGGAGTGTGGCTGTATTTACAGGGGGTCCCTGGGAGTGTGTCAGTATTTACAGGGGGTCCCCGGGAGTGTGTCAGTTTTTACAGGGGATCCCCGGGAGTGTGTCTTTATTTACTAGGGATTCCCGTGAGTGTGTCAGTATTTACAGGGTGTCCCCGGGAGTGTGGCTGTATTTACAGGGGATCCCCGGAAGTGTGTCTGTATTTACAGGGGGTCCCTGGGAATGAGTCAGTATTTACAGGGGCTCCCCGGGAGTGTGTCAGTATTTACAAGGGGTCCCCGGGAGTGTGTGAGTGTTTACAGGGGGACCCCGGGAGAGTGTCAGTGTTTACTGGGAGTCACCGGGAGTGTGTCAGTATTTACAGGGGGTCCCCGGGAGTGTGTCAGTATTTACAGGGGGTCCCCGGGAGCTTGTCAATATTTACTGGGGGTCCCCGGGAGTGTGTCAGTATTTACAGGGGGTCCCCGGGAGTGAGTCAGTATTTACAGGGGGTCCCCGGGAGAGTGTCAGTATTTACAGGTGGTCCCCGGGAGTGTGTCAGTATTTACAGGGGGTCCCCGGGAGTGTGTCAGTATTTACAGGGGGTCCCCGGGTGAGTGTCAGTATTTACAGAGGGTCCCCGGGAGTGTGTCAGTATTTACAGGGGGTCCCCGGGAGTTTGTCAGTATTTATAGGGGGTCCCCGGGAATGTCTCTTTATTTACTGGTGGTCCCCGGGAGTGTGTCAGTATTTACAGGTGGGTCCCTGGGAATGTGTCAGTATTTACAAGGGTCCCCGGGAGTGTGTAAGTATTTACAGGAGGTCCCCGGGAGTGTGTCAGTATTTACAGGGGGTCCCCGGGAGTGTGTCAGTATTTACAGGGGGTCCCCGGGAGTGTGTCAGTATTTACAGGGTGTCCCCTGGAGTCTGTCAGTATTTACAGGGGGTCCCCGGGAGTGTGTCTGTATTTACAGGGGTCCCCGGGAGTGTGTCAGTATTTACAGGGGGTCCCTGGGAGTGTGTCAGTATTTACAGGGTGTCTCCGGGAGTGTGTCAGTATTTACAGGGGGTCCCCGGGAGTGTGTCAGTTTTTACAGGGGATCCCCAGGAGTGTGTCTTTATTTACTGGGGATTCCCGTGAGTGTGTCATTATTTACAGGGGATCCCCGGGTGTGTGTCAGTATTTACAGAGGATCCCCGTGGTGTGTTTCACTATTTACAGTGTTCCCCGGGAGTGTGTCAGTATTTACAGGGAGTCCCCGGGAGTGTGTCAGTATTTACAGGGTGTTCCCGGGAGTGTGTCAGTATTTACAGGGGGTTCCCGGGAGTGTGTCAGTATTTACAGGGTGTCCCCGGGAGTGTGGCTGTATTTACAGGGGGTCCCTGGGAGTGTGTCAGTATTTACAGGGGGTCCCCGGGAGTGTGTCAGTTTTTACAGGGGATCCCCGGGAGTGTGTCTTTATTTACTAGGGATTCCCGTGAGTGTGTCAGTATTTACAGGGTGTCCCCGGGAGTGTGGCTGTATTTACAGGGGATCCCCGGAAGTGTGTCTGTATTTACAGGGGGTCCCTGGGAATGAGTCAGTATTTACAGGGGCTCCCCGGGAGTGTGTCAGTATTTACAAGGGGTCCCCGGGAGTGTGTGAGTGTTTACAGGGGGACCCCGGGAGAGTGTCAGTGTTTACTGGGAGTCACCGGGAGTGTGTCAGTATTTACAGGGGGTCCCCGGGAGTGTGTCAGTATTTACAGGGGGTCCCCGGGAGCTTGTCAATATTTACTGGGGGTCCCCGGGAGTGTGTCAGTATTTACAGGGGGTCCCCGGGAGTGAGTCAGTATTTACAGGGGGTCCCCGGGAGAGTGTCAGTATTTACAGGTGGTCCCCGGGAGTGTGTCAGTATTTACAGGGGGTCCCCGGGAGTGTGTCAGTATTTACAGGGGGTCCCCGGGTGAGTGTCAGTATTTACAGAGGGTCCCCGGGAGTGTGTCAGTATTTACAGGGGGTCCCCGGGAGTTTGTCAGTATTTATAGGGGGTCCCCGGGAATGTCTCTTTATTTACTGGTGGTCCCCGGGAGTGTGTCAGTATTTACAGGTGGGTCCCTGGGAATGTGTCAGTATTTACAAGGGTCCCCGGGAGTGTGTAAGTATTTACAGGAGGTCCCCGGGAGTGTGTCAGTATTTACAGGGGGTCCCCGGGAGTGTGTCAGTATTTACAGGGGGTCCCCGGGAGTGTGTCAGTATTTACAGGGTGTCCCCTGGAGTCTGTCAGTATTTACAGGGGGTCCCCGGGAGTGTGTCTGTATTTACAGGGGTCCCCGGGAGTGTGTCAGTATTTACAGGGGGTCCCTGGGAGTGTGTCAGTATTTACAGGGTGTCTCCGGGAGTGTGTCAGTATTTACAGGGGGTCCCCGGGAGTGTGTCAGTTTTTACAGGGGATCCCCAGGAGTGTGTCTTTATTTACTGGGGATTCCCGTGAGTGTGTCATTATTTACAGGGGATCCCCGGGTGTGTGTCAGTATTTACAGAGGATCCCCGTGGTGTGTTTCACTATTTACAGTGTTCCCCGGGAGTATGTCAGTATTTACAGGGAGTCCCCGGGATTGTGTCAATATTTACAGCGGATCCCCGGGGAGTATATCTGTATTTACTGGGGGTCCCCGGGAGTGTCTCAGTATTTACAAGGGGTTCCCGGAAGTGTGTCAGTATTTACAGGGAGTCCCCGGGAGTGTGTCAGTATTTACAGGGTGTTCCCGGGAGTGTGTCAGTATTTACAGGGGGTTCCCGGGAGTGTGTCAGTATTTACAGGGTGTCCCCGGGAGTGTGTCAGTATTTACAGGGTGTCCCCGGGAGTGTGGCTGTATTTACAGGGGATCCCCGGAAGTGTGTCTGTATTTACAGGGGGTCCCTGGGAATGAGTCAGTATTTACAGGGGCTCCCCGGGAGTGTGTCAGTATTTACAAGGGATCCCCGGGAGAGTGTGAATGTTTACAGGGGGACCCCGGGAGAGTGTCAGTGTTTACTGGGAGTCACCGGGAGTGTGTCAGTATTTACAGGGGGTCCCCGGGAGTGTGTCAGTATTTACAGGGGGTCCCCGGGAGCTTGTCAATATTTACTGGGGGTCCCCGGGAGTGTGTCAGTATTTACAGGGGGTCCCCGGGAGTGAGTCAGTATTTACAGGGGGTCCCCGGGAGAGTGTCAGTATTTACAGGGGGTCCCCGGGAGTGTGTCAGTATTTACAGGGGGTCCCCGGGAGTGTGTCAGTATTTACAGGGGGTCCCCGGGAGTGTGTCAGTATTTACAGGGGGTCCCCGGGAATGTCTCTTTATTTACTGGTGGTCCCCGGGAGTGTGTCAGTATTTACAGGTGGGTCCCTGGGAATGTGTCAGTATTTACAAGGGTCCCCGGGAGTGTGTAAGTATTTACAGGAGGTCCCCGGGAGTGTGTCAGTATTTACGGGGGGTCCCCGGGAATGTGTCAGTATTTACAAGGGTCCCCGGGAGTGTGTCAGTATTTACAAGGGGTCCCCGCGAGTGTGTCAGTATTTACAGGGGGTCCCCGGGAGTGTGTCTGTATTTACAGGGGTCCCCGGGAGTGTGTCAGTATTTACAGGGGGTCCCCGGGAGTGTGTCATTATTTACAGGGTGTCCCCGGGAGTGTGTCAGTATTTACAGGGGGACCCGGGAGTGTGTCAGCATTTACAGGGGGTCCCCGGGAGTGTGTCAGTATTTACAAGGGGTCCTCGGGAGTGTGTCAGTATTTACAGGGGGTCCCCGGGAGTGTGTCAGTATTTACAGGGGGTCCCCGGGAGTGTGTCAATTTTTGCAGGGCATCCCCGGGAGTGTGTCAGTATTTACAGGGGGTCCCCGGGACTGCGTCAATATTTAGCGGACGGTTACCCACACAGTAAATTTTGGGAGTGACAGACAGAGACTGACTGTAAAACACATTGGTTTCCATCATTACTTCACTGCTTGGTTGGGAACGGCTGAATGATTCTGCTTGTTGTGTGAATTTAATCTTTAGACACTGAATTACACTCAGGAACCTATTAACCGTGCCTGTATCGGTGCCGGTGGATAGCAAGGAAATTATTCTAAACATTTACCAATCTCTGGTTCGGCCACAGCTGCAGTATGGGGTCCAATTCTGGGCACCACACTTTAGGAAGGAGGTCAACGCCTTGGAGAGGGTGTGGAGGAGGTTTACCAGGATGAAACCAGGGATGAGGGACTTCAGTTACTTGGAGAGACTGGAGAAGCTGGGGTTGTTCTCCTCAGAGCAGAGAATGTTAAGGGGTGATTGACCAGAATGGTACCAGGGATGAGGGTCTTCAGTTACGTGGAGAGACTGGAGAGGCTGGGGTTGTTCTCCTTAGAGCAGAGAAGGTTAAGAGGAGATTGACCAGAATGGTTCCAGGGATGAGGGACTTCAGTTACGTGGAGAGACTGGAGAGGCTAGGGTTGTTCTCCTTGGAGCAGAGAATGTTAAGAGGTGATTGACCAGAATGGTACCAGGGATGAGGGACTTCAGTTACGTGGAGAGACTGCAGAAGCTGGGATTGTTCTCCTTAGAGCAGAGAAGGTTAAGGGGAGATTGACCAGAATGGTTCCAGGGCTGAGGACTTCAGTTACGTGGAGAGACTGCAGAAGCTGGGATTGTTCTCCTTAGAGCAGAGAAGGTTCAGGGGAGATTGACCAGAATGGTTCCAGGGGATGAGGGACTTCAGTTACGTGGAGAGACTGGAGAAGCTGGGGTTGTTCTCCTTGGAGCAGAGAAGGTTAAGAGGATATTTAATAGAGGCTTTCAAAATTATGAGGGGTTTTGACAGAGTATATCAGGAGAAACTGTTTCCTCTGGCAAGTGGGTCAGGAACCAGAGATCATAGATTTAAAATAATTTGCAAAAGATCTAGAGGGGAGATGAGGAGACATTTCTTCCCGCAGAGGGTTGTTCCAATCGGGAACGCAGTATCTGAAAGCGCAGTGGAATTAGATTCCATAGGAACCTTCAAAAGGCAATTGGATAAATAATTGAAGAGGGCAAATTTGCAGGGCTGTGGGGAAAGAGCAGGGGGTAGTGTGGGGCTAATTGGAGAGGTCTTTCAAAGAGCCGGCACAGGCACGATGGGCCGAATGGCCTCCTCCTGTGCGGTACGATTCCCTGATTCGACCCCCTCCGCATCACCCAGACTCCAAACAATGCTCACTTGGAACGCTGGGATAAGTGTGGACGATACGAACTGAGACCGGGACACCTGGCTCTGTGACTCTGCCCGAGTCTCTCAGCCTCCTTTACCTACCTGAGATTGCACCATCAGTATTACTGGTGGTAAGGATTGAGGCCTGTGACCACAAGCTAGTCCCAGACAGTCCATTAGTGAAGAATTCCAGACTGGAGTCACTGAAATTCTTTCTCCCATTTACTGATGGGGAAACTAATTGGGCAAAGGCATCCTCACCGCCTCGCACGCACTACAGTATAGTAGAGTCAAACTACAACTAATGACCTCGATGAAGGGACCGAGTGTAATGTATCCAAGTTTAGTGGCGATACAAAGCCAGGTGGAACAATAAGCTGTGAGGAGAACACAAAGAGTCTGCAAAGGGATATCGATAGACTAACTGAGTGGGCAGTAAGGTGGCAGATGGAGTAAAATGTAAGGAAATGTGAGGTTATTCACTTTGGTAGGAAGAATAGAAAAACAGAATATTTTTTAAATGGTGAGTAACTTTCAAATGTTGGTGTTCAGAGAGATTTGGGTGTCCTCGTGCAAGAAACACAGAAAGCTAGTTCTGACGAAGGGTCATTGACCTGAAACGTTAACTCTGTTTCTCTCTCCATAGATGCTGCCTGACCTGCTGAGCATTTCCAGCATTTTCTGTTTATATTACAGAAAGCTGGCGTGCAGGTACAGCATGCAATAAGGAAGGCCAATAGCATGTTGGCCTTTATTGCAAGGGGGTTGGAGTATAAGAGTAAGGACGTCTTGCTACAACTGTACAGGGCTTTGGTGAGACCACACCTGGAGTATTGTGCACAGTTCTGGTCTCCTTATCTAAGGAAGGATATACTTGTCTTGGAGGCGGTGCAACAAAGGTTCACTTGATTGATTCCTGGGATGAGAGGGCTGTCCTATGATGAGAGATTGTGTAGAATGGGCCTATACTCTGGAGTTTAGAAGAATGAGAGGTTATCTCATTGAAACATATAAGATTCTGAGGGGGATTGACAGGGTAGATGCTGAGAGGCTGTGTCCCCGCTGGCTGGAGTTTCTAGAACCAGGGGTCACAGTCTCAGGCTAAGGGGTCGGCCATTTAAGACTGAGATGAGGAGGAATTTCTTCACTCAGAGGGTTATGAATCTTTGGAATTCTCTGCCCCAGAGGGCTGTGGATGCTGAGTCTTTGAGTATATTCAAGGCTGAGATCGATAGATTTTTGGACTCTAGGGGAATCAAGGGATATGGAGATCGGGTGAGAAAGTGGAGTTGAGGTCGATGATCAGCCATGATCGAATTGAATGGGCTCGAGGGGCCGAATGGCCGACTCCTGCTCCTAATTCTTATGTTCTTATGTACAAAAGGTTAAAAGCGACTGCCAAAGATGTCACCCCATGAATGCTGAAAGTACTTGGACCAGGATTCACTCTCCATTATCTAATGGTAAATGAGGGGACTTCAGTTGCCTGGAGAGACTGGAGAAGCTGGGGTAATTCTCCTTGGAGCAGAGAAGGTTAAGAGGAGATTTGATGGAGGCGTTCAAAATCATGAACAACAACAACAACAACTTGTAATTATATAGCACCTTTAACGTAGTAAAACGTCCCAGGGCGCTAAACAGGTGCGTTATAAAACAAAAATTTGACACCGAGCCACATAAGGAGAAATTAGGGCAGGCAAAGAGGTCGGTTTTAAGGAGCATCTTAAAGGAGGAGAGAGAGGCGAAGAGGTTTAGGGAGGGAATTCCAGAGCTCGGGGCCCAGGCAGCTGAAGGCACAGACACCAAAATTTGAGCGATTATAATCAGGGATGCTCAAGAGGGCAGAATTAGAGGAACGCAGAGATCTCGGGGGTTGTGGGGCTGGAGGAGGTTTCAGAGATAGGGAGGGGCGAGGAGGCCACGGAGGGATTTGAAAACAAGGATGAGAATTTTAAAATCGAGGCGTTGCTTAACCGGGAGCCAATGTAGGTCAGCGAGCACAGGGAGTGATGGGCGAACGGGACTTGGTGCGAGTTAGGACACAGGCCAGCCGAGTTTTGGATGCGCTCATGTTTACGTAGGGTGGAATGTGGGAGGCCAGCCAGGAGTGTGTTGGAATAGTCAAGACTGTAGGAAACGGTGTTCAAAGAATAAATAAGGAGAAACTGTTTCAATATTTACAGGGGTTCCCGGGAGTGTGTCATTATTTACAGGGGATCCCCGGGAGTGTGTCAGTATTTACAGGGTGTCCCCGGGAGTGGGTTTGTACTTACAGGGGGTCCCCGGGAGTGTGTCAGTATTTACAGGGAGTCTCAGGGAGTGTGTCAGTATTTACAGGGGTCCCCGTGAGTGTGTCAGGATTTACAGGGGGTCCCCGGGAGTGTGTCAGTATTTACAGGGGTCCCCGGGAGTGTGTCAGTATTTACAAGGGGTACCCGGGAGTGTGTCAGTATTTACAGGGAGTCCCCGGGAATGTGTCAGTATTTACAGGGGCATCCCCGGGAGTGTGTCAGTCTTTACAGGGGGATTCTGGGAGTGTGTCAGTATTTACAGGGGCGTCCCCGGGAGTGTGTAAGTAATTACAGGGGGAGTCCCTGGGAGAGTGTCAGTTTATACAGGGGTACCTGGGGAGTGTGTCAGTATTTACAGGGGGTCCCCGGGAGTGTGTCAGTATTTACAGGGGGTCCCTGGGAGTGTGTCAGTATTTACAGGGGGTGTCCCCGGGAGTGTGTCGGTATATACAGGGGTCCCTGGGGAGTGTGTCAGTATTTACAGGGGGTCCTCGGGAGTGTGTCAGTATTTACAGGGGGTCCCCGGGAGTGTGTCAGTATTTACAAGGGGAGTCCCCGGGAGTGTGCCAGTATATACAGGGGTCCCTGGGGAGTGTATCAGTATTTACAGGGGGTCCCCGGGAGTGTGTCAGTATTTACAGGGCGTCCCCGGGAGTGTGTCAGTATTTACAGGGTGTCCCCGGGAGTGTGTCAGTATTTACAGGGGGACCCTGGGAGTGTGTCAGTATTTACAGGTGGTCCCCGGGAGTGTGTCAGTATTTACAGAGGGTCCCCCGGAGTGTGTCAGTATTTACAGGGGGTCCCCGGGAGTGTGTCAGTATTTACAGGGGGTCCCTGGGAGTGTGTCAGTATTTACAGGGGGAGTCCCCGGGAGTGTGTCAGTATATACAGGGGTCCCTGGGGAGTGTATCAGTATTTACAGGGGGTCCCCGGGAGTGTGTCAGTATTTACAGGGGGTCCCTGGGAGTGTGTCAGTATTTACAGGGTGTCCCCGGGAGTGTGTCAGTATTTAGAGGGGGTCCCTGGGAGTGTGTCAGTATTTACAGGGGGTCCCCGGGAGTGTGTCAGTATTTACAGAGGGTCCCCCGGAGTGTGTCAGTAGTTACAGGGGGTCCGCGGGAGTGTGTCAGTATTTACATGGGGTCCCCGGGAGAGTGTCAGTGTTTACAGGGGGTTCCCGGGAGTGTGTCAGTATTTACAGGGTGTCCCCTGGAGTGTGTCAGTATTTACAGAGGGTTCCCCGCGAATGTGTCAATATTTACAGTGGTTCCCGGGAGTGTGTCAGTATTTACAGGGGGGATCACCGGGATTGTGTCAGTATTTACAGGTTGTCCCCGGGAGTGTGTCAGTATTTACAGGGGGTCCCTGGGAGTGTGTCAGTATTTACAGGGTGTCCCCGGGAGTGTGTCAGTATTTACAGGGATCACCGGGAATGTGTCAGTATTTACAGGGGGTCCCCGGGAGTGTGTCAGTATTTACAAGGGGTCCCTGGGAGTGTGTCCGTATTTACAAGGGGTCCCCGTGAGTGAGTCAGTATTTACAGGGGGTCCCCAGGTGTGTGTTGGTATTTACAGGGGATCCCCGGGAGTGTGTCAGTATTTACAGGGTGTCCCCGGGACTGTGTCAGTATTTACAGAGGGTCCTTGGGAATGAGTCAGTATTTACAGGGGGTCCCCGGGAGTGTGTTTGTATTTACAGGGGGTCCCCGGGAGTGTGTTTGTATGTACAGGAGGTCCCCGGGAGTGTGTCAGTATTTACAGGGGGTTCTCGGGAATGTGTTAGTATTTACAGGGGGTCCCCAGGAGTGTGTTTGTATTTACAGCGGGTCCCCGGGTGTGTGTTAGTATTTACAGGGGGTCCCCAGGAGTGTGTTAGTATTTACAGGGGGTCCCCGGGAGTGTGTTAGTATTTACAGGGGGTCCTCGGGAATGTGTCAATATTTACAGTGGATCCCCGGGAGTGTGTCAGTATTTACAACGGGTCCCCGGGAGTGTGTCAGTATTTACAGGGGGTCCCCGAGAGTGTGTCAGTATTTACAAGGTGTCCCCGGGAGTGTGTCAGTATTTACAGGGGGTCCCCGAGAGTGTGTCAGTATTTACAAGGGGTCCCCGGGAGTGTGTCAGTATTTACAGGGGGTCCCCGGGACTGCGTCAATATTTAGCGGACGGTTCCCCACACAGTAAATTTTGGGAGTGACAGACAGAGACTGACTGTAAACCACATTGGTTTCCATCATTACTTCACTGGTTGGTTGGGAACGGCTGAATGATTCTGCTTGTTGTGTGAATTTAATCTTTAGACACTGAATTACACTCAGGAACCTGTTAACCGTGCCCGTATCGGTGCCGATGGATAGCAAGGAAATTATTCTAAACATTTACCAATCTCTGGTTCAGCCACAGCTGCAGTATGGGGGCCAATTCTGGGCGCCACACTTTAGGAAGGAGGTCAACGCCTTGGAGAGGGTGCGGAAGAGGTTTACCAGGATGAAACCAGGGATGAGGGACTTCAGTGACGTGGAGTGACTGGAGAAGCTGGGATTGCTCTCCTTAGAGCAGAGAAGGTTCAGGGGAGATTGACCAGAAAGATTCCAGGGATGAGGGACTTCAGTGACGTGGAGAGACTCGAGAAGCTGGGGTTGTTCTCCTTCGAGCAGAGAAGGTTAAGAGGATATTTAATAGAGGCTTTCAGAATTATGAAGGGTTTTGACAGAGTAAATCAGGAGAAACTGTTTCCTCTGGCAAGTGGGTCAGGAACCAGAGATCATAGATTTAAAATAAGTTGCAAAAGATCTGGAGGGGAGATGAGGAGACATTTCTTCCCGCAGAGGGTTGTTCCAATCGGGAACGCAGTATCTGAAAGCGCAGTGGAATCAGATTCCATAGGAACCTTCAAAAGGCAATTGGATAAATAATTGAAGAGGACAAATTTGCAGGGCTACGGGGAAAGAGCAGGGGGGAGTGTGGGGCTAATTGGAGAGGTCTTTCAAAGAGCCGGCACAGGCACGATGGGCCGAATGGCCTCCTCCTGTGCGGTACGATTCCCTGATTCGACCCCCTCCGCATCACCCAGACTCCAAACAATGCTCACTTGGAACGCTGGGATAAGTGTGGACGACACGAACTGAGACCGGGACACCTGGCTCTGTGACTCTGCCCGAGTCTCTCAGCCTCCTTTACCTACCTGAGATTGCACCATCAGTATTACTGGTGGTAAGGATTGAGGCCTGTGACCACAAGCTAGTCCCAGACAGTCCATTAGTGAAGAATTCCAGACTGGAGTCACTGAAATTCTTGCTCCCATTTACTGATGGGGAAACTAATTGGGCAAAGGCATCCTCACTGCCTCACACGCAAAACAGTATAGTCGAGTCAAACTACAACTAATGACCTCGATGAAGGGACCGAGTGTAATGTATCCAAGTTTAGTGGCGATACAAAGCTAGGTGGAACAATAAGCTGCGAGGAGAACACAAAGAGTCTGCAAAGGGATATCGATAGACTAAGTGAGTGGGCAGTAAGGTGGCAGATGGGGTAAAATGTAAGGAAATGTGAGGTTATTCACTTTGCTAGGAAGAATAGAAAAACAGAATATTTTTTAAATGGTGAGTAACTTTCAAATGTTGGTGTTCAGAGAGATTTGGGTGTCCTCGTGCAAGAAACACAGAAAGCTAGTTCTGACGAAGGGTCATTGACCTGAAACGTTAGCTCTGTTTCTCTCTCCACAGTTGCTGCCTGACCTGCTGAGCATTTCATGCATTTTCTGTTTATATTACAGAAAGCTGGCATGCAGGTACAGCATGCAATAAGGAAGGCCAACAGCATGTTGGCCTTTATTGCAAGGGGGTTGGACTATAAGAGTAAGGACATCTTGCTACAACTCTACAGGGCTTTGGTGAGACCACACCTGGAGTATTGTGCACAGTTCTGGTCTCCTTATCTTAGGAAGGATATACTTGCCTTGGAGGCGGTGCAACAAAGGTTCACTAGATTGATTCCTGGGATGAGAGGGCTGTCCTATGATGAGAGATTGTGTAGAATGGGCCTATACTCTGGAGTTTAGAAGAATGAGAGGTGATCTCATTGAAACATATAAGATTCTGAGGGGGATTGACAGGGTAGATGCTCAGAGGCTGTGTCACCGCTGGCTGGAGTTTCTAGAAACAGGGGTCACAGTCTCAGGATAAGGGGTAGGCCATTTAAGACTGAGATGAGGAGGAATTTCTTCACTCAGAGGGTTATGAATCTTTGGAATTCTCTGCCCCAGAGGGCTGTGGATGCTGAGTCTTTGAGTATATTCAAGGCTGAGATCGATAGATTTTTAGACTCTAGGGGAATCAAGGGATATGGGGATCGGGTGAGAAAGTGGAGTTGAGGTCGATGATCAGCCATGATCGAATTGAATGGGCTCGAGGGGCCGAATGGCCGACTCCTGCTCCTAATTCTTATGTTCTTATGTACAAAAGGTTAAAAGCGACTGCCAAAGATGCCACCCCATGAATGCTGAAAGTACTTGGACCAGGATTCACTCTCCATTATCTAATGGTAAATGAGGGGACTTCAGTGATGTGGAGAGACTGGAGAAGCTGGGGTTGTTCTCCTTGGAGCAGAGAAGGTTAAGAGGAGAATTGATGGAGTCGTTCAAAATCATGAACAACAACAACAACAACTTGTAATTATTTTGCGCCTTTAACGTAGTAAAACATCCCAGGGTGCTAAACAGGAGCGTTATAAAACAAAAATTTGACACCGAGCCACATAAGGAGAAATTAGGGCAGGCAAAGAGGTCGGTTTTAAGGAGCGTCATAAAGGAGGAGAGAGAGGCGAAGAGGTTTAGGGAAGGAATTCCAGAGCTCGGGGCCCAGGCAGCTGAAGGCACAGCCACCAAAATTTGAGCGATTATAATCAGGGATGCTCAAGAGGGCAGAATTAGAGGAACGCAGAGATCTCGGGGGGGTTGTGGGGCTGGAGGAGATTACAGAGATAGGGAGGGGCGAGGAGGCCACGGAGGGATTTGAAAACAAGGATGAGAATTTTAAAATCGAGGCGTTGCTTAACCGGGAGCCAATGTAGGTCAGCGAGCACAGGGGGTGATGGGCGAACGGGACTTGGTGCGAGTTAGGACACGGGCCAGCAGAGGTTATGGATGCGCTCATGTTTACGTAGGGTGGAATGTGGGAGGCCAGCCAGGAGTGTGTTAGAATAGTCAAGACTGTATGAAACGGTGTTCAAAGAATAAATAAGGAGAAACTGTTTCAATATTTACAGATGTTCCCGGGAGTGTGTCATTATTTACAGGGGGTCCCCGGGAGTGTGTCAGTATTTACAGGGGGTCCCCGGGAGTGTGTCAGTATTTACAGAGGGTCCCCCGGAGTGTGTCAGTATTTACAGGGGGTCCCCGGGAGTGTGTCAGTATTTACAGGGGATACCCGGGAGTGTGTCAGTATTTACAGGGGGTCCCCGGGAGTGTGTCAGTATTTACAGAGGGTCCCCCGGAGTGTGTCAGTAGTTACAGGGGGTCCCCGGGAGTGTGTCAGTATTTACAGGGAATGCCCGGGAGTGTGTCTGTATTTACACGGGGTCCCCGGGAGTGTGTCAGTATATACAGGGAGTCCCCGGGAGTGTGTCAGTATTTACATGGGGTCCCCGGGAGTGTGTCAGTATTTACAGGGTGACCCCGGGAGTGTGTCAGTATTTACAGAGGGTCCCCGGGAGTGTGTCAGTATTTACAGGGGGAGTCCCCGGGAGTGTGTCAGTATTTACAGGGGGTCCCCGGGAGTGTGTCAGTATTTACATGGGGTCCCCGGGAGTGTGTCAGTATTTACAGGGGGTCACCGGGAGTGTGTCAGTATTTACAGAGTGTTCCCCAGGAATGTCTCAATATTTACAGTGGTTCCCGGGAGTGTGTCAGTATTTACAGGGGGGATCACCGGGATTGTGTCAGTATTTACAGGGGCGTCCCCGGGAGTGTGTCAGTATTTCCAGGGGGTCCCTGGGAGTGTGTCAGTATTTACAGGGGGAGTCCCCGGGAGAGTGTCAGTATATACAGGGGTCCCTGGGGAGTGTGTCAGTATTTACAGGGTATCCCCGGGAGTGTGTCAGTATTTACAGGGGGAATCCCCGGGAGTGTGTCAGTATATACAGGGGTCCCTGGGGAGTGTATCAGTATTTACAAGGGGTCCCCGGGAGTGTGTCAGTATTTACAGGGGGTCCCTGGGAGTGTGTCAGTATTTACAGGGTGTCCCTGGGAGTGTGTCAGTATTTACAGGGGGTCCCCGGGAGTGTGTCAGTATTTACAGGGGGTTCCCGGGAGTGTGTCAGTATTTACAGAGGGTTCCCCGGAGTGTGTCAGTAGTTACAGGGGGTCACCGGGGGTGTGTCAGTATTTACAGGGGGTCCCCGGGAGTGTGTAAGTATTTACAGAGGGTCCCCCGGAGTGTGTCAGTATTTACAGGGGGTCCCCGGGAGTGTGTCAGTATTTACAGGGAATCCCCGGGAGTGTGTCTGTATTAACAGGGTTCCCCGGGAGTGTGTCAGTATATACAGGGAGTCCCCGGGAGCGTGTCAGTATTTACAGCGGGTCCCCGGGAGTGTGTCAGTATTTACAGGGGGACCCCGGGAGTGTGTCAGTATTTACATGGGGTCCCCGGGAGTGTGTCAGTATTGACAGGGGGTCCCCGGGAGTGTGTCAGTATTTACAGGGGGTCACCGGGAGTGTGTCAGTATTTACAGAGTATTCCCCAGGAATGTCTCAATATTTACAGTGGTTCCCGGGAGTGTGTCAGTATTTACAGGGGGGATCACCGGAATTGTGTCAGTATTTACAGGGGCGTCCCCGGGAGTGTGTCAGTATTTCCAGGGGGTCCCTGGGAGTGTGTCAGTATTTACAGGGGGAGTCCCCGGGAGAGTGTCAGTATATACAGGGGTCCCTGGGGTTGTGTCAGTATTTACAGGGTGTCCCCGGGAGTGTGTCAGTATTTACAGGGGGAATCCCCGGGAGTGTGTCAGTATATACAGGGGTCCCTGGGGAGTGTATCAGTATTTACAGGGGGTCCCCGGGAGTGTGTCAGTATTTACAGGGGGTCACTGGGAGTGTGTCAGTATTTACAGGGTGTCCCTGGGAGTGTGTCAGTATTTACAGGGGGTCCCCGGGAGTGTGTCAGTATTTACAGGGGGTTCCCGGGAGTGTGTCAGTATTTACAGAGGGTTCCCCGGAGTGTGTCAATAGTTACAGGGGGTCACCGGGAGTGTGTCAGTATTTACAGGGGTTCCCCGGGAGTGTGTAAGTATTTACAGAGGGTCCCCCGGAGTGTGTCAGTATTTACAGGGGGTCCCCGGGAGTGTGTCAGTATTTACAGGGAATCCCCGGGAGTGTGTCTGTATTTACAGGGTTCCCCGGGAGTGTGTCAGTATATACAGGGAGTCCCCGGGAGCGTGTCAGTATTTACAGCGGGTCCCCGGGAGTGTGTCAGTATTTACAGGGGGACCCCGGGAGTGTGTCAGTATTTACAGGGGGTCCCCGGGAGTGTGTCAGTATTTACAGGGGGAGTCCCCGGGAGTGTGTCAGTATTTACAGGGGGTCCCCGTGAGTGTGTCAGTATTTACATGGGGTCCCCGGGAGTGTGTCAGTATTGACAGGGGGTCCCCGGGAGTGTGTCAGTATTTACAGTGGTTCCCGGGAGTGTGTCAGTATTTACAGGGGGGACCACCGGGATTGTGTCAGTATTTACAGGGTGTCCCCGGGAGTGTGTCAGTATTTACAGGGAGTCCCCGGGAGTGTGTCAGTATTTACAGGGTGTCCCCGGGTGTGTGTCAGTATTTACAGGGGTTCCCGGGAGTGTGTCAGTATTTAGAGGGGTCCCCGGGAGTGTGTCAGTATTTACAGGGGGTCCCCGGGAGTGTGTCAGTATTTACAAGGGGTCCCCGGGAGTGTGTCCTCATTTATAGGGGGTCCCCGTGAGTGAGTCAGTATTTACAGGGGATCCCCGTGAGTGTGTTAGTATTTACAGGGGGTCCCCGGGTGTGTGTCAGTATTTACAGGGGGTCCCCGGGAGTGTGTCAGTATTTACAGGGGGTCCCCGGGAGTGTGTCAGTATTTACAGGGGGTCCCTGGGAGTGAGTCAGTATTTACAGGGGGTCCCCGGGAATGTGTTAGTATTTACAGGGGGTCCCCGGGAGCGTGTTAGTATTTACAGGAGGTCCCCGGGAGTGTGTCAGTATTTACAAGGGGTCCCCGGGAGTGTGTCAGTATTTACAGGGGGTCCTCGGGAATGTGTCAATATTTACAGGGGGTTCCCGGGAATGTGTCAGTATTTACAGGGGATCTCCGGGAGTGTGTCAGTATTTACAAGGGGTCCCCGGGAGTGTGTCAGAATTTACAGGGGGTCCCCGGGGGTGTTTCAGTATTTACAGGGGATCTCCAGGAGTGTGTCAGTATTTACAAGGGGTCCCCGGGAGTGTGTCAGTATTTACAGGGGGTCCCCGAGAGTGTGTCAGTATTTACAAGGGGTCCCCTGGAGTGTGTCAGTATTTACAGGGTGTCCCCGGGAGTGTGTCATTATTTACAAGGGGTCCCCGGGAGTGTGTCATTATTTACAGGGTCTCACCGGGACTTTGTCAGTATTTAAAGGGGGTCCCCGGGACTGCGTCAATATTTAGCGGACGGTTCCCCACACAGTAAATTTTGGGAGTGACAGACAGAGACTGACTGTAAACCACATTGGTTTCCATCATTACTTCACTGCTTGTTTGGGAACGGCTGAATGATTCTGTTTGTTGTGTGAATTTAATCTTAAAACACTGAATTACACTCAGGAACCTGTTAACCGTGCCCGTATCGATAGCAAGGAAATTATTCTAAACCTTTACAAATCTCTGGCTCGGCCACAGCTGCAGTATGGGGTCCAATTCTGGGCGCCACACTTTAGGAAGGAGGTCAACGCCTTGGAGAGGGTGCGGAGTAGGTTTACCAGGATGAAACCAGGGATGAGGGACTTCAGTGACGTGGAGAGACTGGAGAAGCTGGGGTTGTTCTCCTTGGAGCAGAGAAGGTTAAGAGGATATTTAATAGAGGCTTTCAAAATTATGAGGGGTATTGACAGAGTAAATGAGGAGAAACTGTTTCCTCTGGCAAGTGGGTCAGGAACCAGAGATCATAGATTTAAAATAATTGGCAAATGATCTAGAGGGGAGATGAGGAGACATTTCTTCACGCAGAGGGTTGTTCCAATCTGGAACGCAGTATCTGAAAGTGCGGTGGAATCAGATTCCATAGGAACCTTCAAAAGGCAATTGGATAAATAATTGAAGAGGACAAATTTGCAGGTCTGTGAGGAAAGAGCAGAGGAGAGTGTGGGGCTAATTGGAGAGCTCTTTCAAAGAGCCGGCACAGGCACGATGGGCCGAATGGCCTCCTCCTGTGTGGTACGATTCCCTGATTTGACCCCCTCCGCATCACCCAGACTCCAAACAATGCTCACTTGGAACGCTGGGATAAGTGTGGACGACACGAACTGAGACCGGGACACCTGGCTCTGTGACTCTGCCCGAGTCTCTCAGCCTCCTTTACCGACCTGAGATTGCACCATCAGTATTACTGGTGGTAAGGATTGAGGCCTGTGACCACAAGCTAGTCCCAGACAGTCCATTAGTGAAGAATTCCAGACTGGAGTCACTGAAATTCTTTCTCCCATTTACTGATGGGGAAACTAATTGGGCAAAGGAATCCTCACCGCCTCGCACGCACTACAGTATAGTAGAGTCAAACTACAACTAATGACCTAGATGAAGGGACCGAGTGTAATGTATCCAAGTTTAGTGGCGATACAAAGCTAGGTGGGACAATAAGCTGTGAGGAGAACACATAAAGTCTGCAAAGGGATATCGATAGACTAAGTGAGTGGACAGTAAGGTGGCAGATGGGGTAAAATGTAAGGAAATGTGAGGTTATTCACTTTGGTAGGAAGAATAGAAAAACAGAATATTTTTTAAATGGTGAGCAACATTCAAATGTTGGTGTTCAGAGAGATTTGGGTGTCCTCGTGCAAGAAACACAGAAAGCTAGTTCTGACGAAGGGTCATTGACCTGAAACGTTAGCTCTGTTTCTCTCTCCACAGTTGCTGCCTGACCTGCTGAGCATTTCATGCATTTTCTGTTTATATTACAGAAAGCTGGCATGCAGGTACAGCATGCAATAAGGAAGGCCAACAGCATGTTGGCCTTTATTGCAAGGGGGTTGGACTATAAGAGTAAGGACATCTTGCTACAACTCTACAGGGCTTTGGTGAGACCACACCTGGAGTATTGTGCACAGTTCTGGTCTCCTTATCTTAGGAAGGATATACTTGCCTTGGAGGCGGTGCAACAAAGGTTCACTAGATTGATTCCTGGGATGAGAGGGCTGTCCTATGATGAGAGATTGTGTAGAATGGGCCTATACTCTGGAGTTTAGAAGAATGAGAGGTGATCTCATTGAAACATATAAGATTCTGAGGGGGATTGACAGGGTAGATGCTCAGAGGCTGTGTCACCGCTGGCTGGAGTTTCTAGAAACAGGGGTCACAGTCTCAGGATAAGGGGTAGGCCATTTAAGACTGAGATGAGGAGGAATTTCTTCACTCAGAGGGTTATGAATCTTTGGAATTCTCTGCCCCAGAGGGCTGTGGATGCTGAGTCTTTGAGTATATTCAAGGCTGAGATCGATAGATTTTTAGACTCTAGGGGAATCAAGGGATATGGGGATCGGGTGAGAAAGTGGAGTTGAGGTCGATGATCAGCCATGATCGAATTGAATGGGCTCGAGGGGCCGAATGGCCGACTCCTGCTCCTAATTCTTATGTTCTTATGTACAAAAGGTTAAAAGCGACTGCCAAAGATGCCACCCCATGAATGCTGAAAGTACTTGGACCAGGATTCACTCTCCATTATCTAATGGTAAATGAGGGGACTTCAGTGATGTGGAGAGACTGGAGAAGCTGGGGTTGTTCTCCTTTGAGCAGAGAAGGTTAAGAGGAGAATTGATGGAGTCGTTCAAAATCATGAACAACAACAACAACAACTTGTAATTATTTTGCGCCTTTAACGTAGTAAAACATCCCAGGGTGCTAAACAGGAGCGTTATAAAACAAAAATTTGACACCGAGCCACATAAGGAGAAATTAGGGCAGGCAAAGAGGTCGGTTTTAAGGAGCGTCATAAAGGAGGAGAGAGAGGCGAAGAGGTTTAGGGAAGGAATTCCAGAGCTCGGGGCCCAGGCAGCTGAAGGCACAGCCACCAAAATTTGAGCGATTATAATCAGGGATGCTCAAGAGGGCAGAATTAGAGGAACGCAGAGATCTCGGGGGGGTTGTGGGGCTGGAGGAGATTACAGAGATAGGGAGGGGCGAGGAGGCCACGGAGGGATTTGAAAACAAGGATGAGAATTTTAAAATCGAGGCGTTGCTTAACCGGGAGCCAATGTAGGTCAGCGAGCACAGGGGGTGATGGGCGAACGGGACTTGGTGCGAGTTAGGACACGGGCCAGCAGAGGTTATGGATGCGCTCATGTTTACGTAGGGTGGAATGTGGGAGGCCAGCCAGGAGTGTGTTAGAATAGTCAAGACTGTATGAAACGGTGTTCAAAGAATAAATAAGGAGAAACTGTTTCAATATTTACAGATGTTCCCGGGAGTGTGTCATTATTTACAGGGGGTCCCCGGGAGTGTGTCAGTATTTACAGGGGGTCCCCGGGAGTGTGTCAGTATTTACAGAGGGTCCCCCGGAGTGTGTCAGTATTTACAGGGGGTCCCCGGGAGTGTGTCAGTATTTACAGGGGATACCCGGGAGTGTGTCAGTATTTACAGGGGGTCCCCGGGAGTGTGTCAGTATTTACAGAGGGTCCCCCGGAGTGTGTCAGTAGTTACAGGGGGTCCCCGGGAGTGTGTCAGTATTTACAGGGAATGCCCGGGAGTGTGTCTGTATTTACACGGGGTCCCCGGGAGTGTGTCAGTATATACAGGGAGTCCCCGGGAGTGTGTCAGTATTTACATGGGGTCCCCGGGAGTGTGTCAGTATTTACAGGGTGACCCCGGGAGTGTGTCAGTATTTACAGAGGGTCCCCGGGAGTGTGTCAGTATTTACAGGGGGAGTCCCCGGGAGTGTGTCAGTATTTACAGGGGGTCCCCGGGAGTGTGTCAGTATTTACATGGGGTCCCCGGGAGTGTGTCAGTATTTACAGGGGGTCACCGGGAGTGTGTCAGTATTTACAGAGTGTTCCCCAGGAATGTCTCAATATTTACAGTGGTTCCCGGGAGTGTGTCAGTATTTACAGGGGGGATCACCGGGATTGTGTCAGTATTTACAGGGGCGTCCCCGGGTGTGTGTCAGTATTTCCAGGGGGTCCCTGGGAGTGTGTCAGTATTTACAGGGGGAGTCCCCGGGAGAGTGTCAGTATATACAGGGGTCCCTGGGGAGTGTGTCAGTATTTACAGGGTATCCCCGGGAGTGTGTCAGTATTTACAGGGGGAATCCCCGGGAGTGTGTCAGTATATACAGGGGTCCCTGGGGAGTGTATCAGTATTTACAGGGGGTCCCCGGTAGTGTGTCAGTATTTACAGGGGGTCCCTGGGAGTGTGTCAGTATTTACAGGGTGTCCCTGGGAGTGTGTCAGTATTTACAGGGGGTCCCCGGGAGTGTGTCAGTATTTACAGGGGGTTCCCGGGAGTGTGTCAGTATTTACAGAGGGTTCCCCGGAGTGTGTCGGTAGTTACAGGGGGTCACTGGGAGTGTGTCAGTATTTACAGGGGGTCCCCGGGAGTGTGTAAGTATTTACAGAGGGTCCCCCGGAGTGTGTCAGTATTTACAGGGGGTCCCCGGGAGTGTGTCAGTATTTACAGGGAATCCCCGGGAGTGTGTCTGTATTAACAGGGTTCCCCGGGAGTGTGTCAGTATATACAGGGGATACCCGGGAGTGTGTCAGTATTTACAGAGGGTCCCCCGGAGTGTGTCAGTAGTTACAGGGGGTCCCCGGGAGTGTGTCAGTATTTACAGGGAATGCCCGGGAGTGTGTCTGTATTTACACGGGGTCCCCGGGAGTGTGTCAGTATATACAGGGAGTCCCCGGGAGTGTGTCAGTATTTACAGGGGGTCCCCGGGAGTGTGTCAGTATTTACAGGGTGACCCCGGGAGTGTGTCAGTATTTACAGGGGGTCCCCGGGAGTGTGTCAGTATTTACAGGGGGAGTCCCCGGGAGCGTGTCAGTATTTACAGGGGGTTCCCGGGAGTGTGTCAGTATTTACATGGGGTCCCCGGGAGTGTGTCAGTATTGACAGGGGGTCCCCGGGAGTGTGACAGTATTTACAGGGGGTCACCGGGAGTGTGTCAGTATTTACAGGGGCGTCCCCGGGAGTGTGTCAGTATTTCCAGGGGGTCCCTGGGAGTGTGTCAGTATTTACAGGGGGAGTCCCCGGGAGTGTGTCAGTATATACAGGGGTCCCTGGGGAGTGTGTCAGTATTTACAGGGTGTCCCCGGGAGTGTGTCAGTATTTACAGGGGTAATCCCCGGGAGTGTGTCAGTATATACAGGGGTCCCTGGGGAGTGTATCAGTATTTACAGGGGGTCCCCGGGAGTGTGTCAGTATTTACAGGGGGTCCCTGGGAGTATGTCAGTATTTACAGGGTGTCCCTGGGAGTGTGTCAGTATTTACAGGGGGTCCCCGGGAGTGTGTCAGTATTTACAGGGGGTTCCCGGGAGTGTGTCAGTATTTAAAGAGGGTTCCCCGGAGTGTGTCAGTAGTTACAGGGGGTCACCGGGAGTGTGTCAATATCTACAGGGGGTCCCCGGGAGTGTGTAAGTATTTACAGAGGGTCCCCCGGAGTGTGTCAGTATTTACAGGGGATCCCCGGGAGTGTGTCAGTATTTACAGGGAATCCCCGGGAGTGTGTCTGTATTTACAGGGTTCCCCGGGAGTGTGTCAGTATATACAGGGAGTCCCCGGGAGCGTGTCAGTATTTACAGCGGGTCCCCGGGAGTGTGTCAGTATATACAGGGGGACCCCGGGAGTGTGTCAGTATTGACAGGGGGTCCCCGGGAGTGTGTCAGTATTTACAGTGGTTCCCGGGAGTGTGTCAGTATTTACAGGGGGGACCACCGGGATTGTGTCAGTATTTACAGGGTGTCCCCGGGAGTGTGTCAGTATTTACAGGGAGTCCCCGGGAGTGTGTCAGTATTTACAGGGTGTCCCCGGGTGTGTGTCAGTATTTACAGGGGTTCCCGGGAGTGTGTCAGTATTTACAGGGGTCCCCGGGAGTGTGTCAGTATTTACAGGGAGTCCCCGGGAGTGTGTCAGTATTTACAGGGGGTCCCCGGTAGTGTGTCAGTATTTACAGGGGGTCCCCGGGAGTGTGTCAGTATTTACAGGGGGTCCCTGGGAGTGAGTCAGTATTTACAGGGGGTCCCCGGGAATGTGTTAGTATTTACAGGGGGTCCCCGGGAGCGTGTTAGTATTTACAGGAGGTCCCCGGGAGTGTGTCAGTATTTACAAGGGGTCCCCGGGAGTGTGTCAGTATTTACAGGGGGTACTCGGGAATGTGTCAATATTTACAGGGGGTTCCCGGGAATGTGTCAGTATTTACAGGGGATCTCCGGGAGTGTGTCAGTATTTACAAGGGGTCCCCGGGAGTGTGTCAGTATTTACAGGGGGTCCCCGGGGGTGTTTCAGTATTTACAGGGGATCTCCGGGAGTGTGTCAGTATTTACAAGGGGTCCCCGGGAGTGTGTCAGTATTTACAGGGGGTCCCCGAGAGTGTGTCAGTATTTACAAGGGGTCCCCTGGAGTGTGTCAGTATTTACAGGGTGTCCCCGGGAGTGTGTCATTATTTACAAAGGGTCCCCGGGAGTGTGTCAGTATTTACAGGGTGTCACCGGGACTTTGTCAGTATTTAAAGGGGGTCCCCGGGAGTGTGTCAGTATTTACAGGGGGGCCCCGGGAGTGTGTCAGTATTTACAGGGGGTCCCCGGGACTGCGTCAATATTTAGCGGACGGTTCCCCACACAGTAAATTTTGGGAGTGACAGACAGAGACTGACTGTAAACCACATTGGTTTCCATCATTACTTCACTGCTTGTTTGGGAACGGCTGAATGATTCTGTTTGTTGTGTGAATTTAATCTTAAAACACTGAATTACACTCAGGAACCTGTTAACCGTGCCCGTATCGATAGCAAGGAAATTATTCTAAACCTTTACAAATCTCTGGCTCGGCCACAGCTGCAGTATGGGGTCCAATTCTGGGCGCCACACTTTAGGAAGGAGGTCAACGCCTTGGAGAGGGTGCGGAGTAGGTTTACCAGGATGATATCAGGGATGAAGGAATTCAGTTACGTGGAGAGACTGGAGAAGCTGGGGTTGTTCTCCTTGGAGCAGAGAAGGTTAAGAGGATATTTAATAGAGGCTTTCAAAATTATGAGGGGTTTTGACAGAGTAAATGAGGAGAAACTGTTTCCTCTGGCAAGTGGGTCAGGAACCAGAGATCATAGATTTAAAATAATTGGCAAATGATCTAGAGGGGAGATGAGGAGACATTTCTTCACGCAGAGGGTTGTTCCAATCAGGAACGCAGTATCTGAAAGGGCGGTGGAATCAGATTCCATAGGAACCTTCAAAAGGCAATTGGATAAATAATTGAAGAGGACAAATTTGCAGGTCTGTGAGGAAAGAGCAGAGGAGAGTGTGGGGCTAATTGGAGAGCTCTTTCAAAGAGCCGGCACAGGCACGATGGGCCGAATGGCCTCCTCCTGTGCGGTACAATTCCCTGATTCGACCCCCTCCGCATCACCCAGACTCCAAACAATGCTCACTTGGAACGCTGGGATAAGTGTGGACGACACGAACTGAGACCGGGACACCTGGCTCTGTGACTCTGCCCGAGTCTCTCAGCCTCCTTTACCTACCTGAGATTGCACCATCAGTATTACTGGTGGTAAGGATTGAGGCCTGTGACCACAAGCTAGTCCCAGACAGTCCATTAGTGAAGAATTCCAGACTGGAGTCACTGAAATTCTTTCTCCCATTTACTGATGGGGAAGCTAATTGGGCAAAGGAATCCTCACCGCCTCGCACGCACTACAGTATAGTAGAGTCAAACTACAACTAATGACCTCGATGAAGGGACCGAGTGTAATGTATCCAAGTTTAGTGGCGATACAAAGCTAGGTGGGACAATAAGCTGTGAGGAGAACACATAAAGTCTGCAAAGGGATATCGATAGACTAAGTGAGTGGGCTGTCAGGTGGCAAATGAAGTAAAATGTAAGGAAATGTGAGGTTATTCACTTTGGTAGGAAGAATAGAAAAACAGAATATTTTTTAAATGGTGAGTAACTTTCAAATGTTGGTGTTCAGAGAGATTTGGGTGTCCTCGTGCAAGAAACACAGAAAGCTAGTTCTGACGAAGGGTCATTGACCTGAAACGTTAGCTCTGTTTCTCTCTCCACAGATGCTGCCTGACCTGCTGAGCATTTCCAGCATTTTCTGTTTATATTACAGAAAGCTAGCGTGCAGGTACAGCATGCAATAAGGAAGGCCAATAGCATGTTGGCCTTTATTGCAAGGGGGTTGGAGTATAAGAGTAAGGACGTCTTGCTACAACTGTACAGGGCCTTGGTGAGACCACACCTGGAGTATGGTGCACAGTTCTGGTCTCCTTATCTAAGGATGGATAGACTTGCCTTGGAGGCCGTGCAACAAAGGTTCACTAGATTGATTCCTGGGATGAGAGGGCTGTCCTATGATGAGAGATTGTGTAGAATGGGCCTATACTCTGGAGTTTAGAAGAATGAGAGGTGATCTCATTGAAACATATAAGATTCTGAGGGGGATTGACCGGGTAGATGCTCAGAGGCTGTGTCCCCCCTGGCTGGAGTTTCTAGAACCAGGGGTCACAGTCTCAGGATAAGGGGTCGGCCATTTAAGACTGAGATGAGGAGGAATTTCTTCACTCAGAGGGTTATGAATCTTTGGCATTCTCTGCCCCAGAGGGCTGTGGATGCTGAGTCTTTGAGTATATTCAAGGCTGAGATCGATAGGTTTTTAGACTCTAGGGGAATCAAGGGATCTGGGGATCGGGTGAGAAAGTGGAGTTGAGGTCGATGATCAGCCATGATCGAACTGAATGGGCTCGAGGTGCCGAATGGCCGACTCCTGCTCCTAATTCTTATGTTCTTATGTACAAAAGGTTAAAAGCGACTGCTAAAGATGTCACCCCATGAATGCTGAAAGTACTTGGACCAGGATTCACTCTCCATTATCTAATGCTAAATGAGGGGACTTCAGTTGCCTGGAGAGACTGGAGAAGCTGGGGTAATTCTCCTTGGAGCAGAGAAGGTTAAGAGGAGATTTGATGGAGGCATTCAAAATCATGAACAACAACAACAACAACTTGTAATTATATAGCGCCTTTAACGTAGTAAAACGTCCCAGGGTGCTAAACAGGAGCGTTATAAAACAAAAATTTGACACCGAGCCACATAAGGAGAAATTAGGGCAGGCAAAGAGGTCGGTTTTAAGGAGCGTCTTAAAGGAGGAGAGACAGGCGAAGAGGTTTAGGGAGGGAATTCCAGAGCTCGGGGCCCAGGCAGCTGAAGGCACAGCCACCAAAATTTGAGCGATTCTAATCAGGGATGCTCAAGAGGGCAGAATTAGAGGAACGCAGAGATCTCGGGGGCTTGTGGGGCTGGAGGAGGTTACAGAGATAGGGAGGGGCGAGGAGGTCATGGAGGGATTTGAAAACAAGGATGAGAATTTTAAAATCGAGGCGTCTCTTAACCGGGAGCCAATGTAGGTCAGTGAGCACAGGGGGTGATGGGCGAACGGGACTTGGTGCGAGTTAGGACACAGGCCTGCAGAGTTTTGGATGCGCTCATGTTTACGTAGGGTGGAATGTGGGAGGCCAGCCAGGAGTGTGTTAGAATAGTCAAGACTGTAGGAAACGGTGTTCAAAGAATAAATAAGGAGAAACTGTTTCTCCTTTGTGTCTGCCATTGTTTCCAATGGTTCGCTGTGTAACTGGTTCCCTCGACTGGTTACCAGCTCCCTCAATGTATCATTGTGTAAAGACATTGACATAAAACGCTGTCAGATTTACTGTTATCACCGACACTCTGGTTACAGTTTGAGTTTGTGCTTATTCTGTCACACAGACTATTCCTATTTTGCTGCATTATCTCCAACACAAACACCTTTATAAATTCCGGCCACAGCCTAGAATGTTTACATAAACCCGCTTCAAATGAATCCCAGGATTCAACGAGGAGGGTTGTGTCAACGGAGGATATTTGACTGAAAAAAAGACTTACATTTCTCCAGCGCCTTTCACCACCTCAGGACGTCCCAAAGCGCTTTACAGCCAATGAAGTACTTTTTTGAAGTGTCACTGTTATAATGTAGGAAATGCGGCAGCCAATTTGCGCACAGCAATCTCCCACAATCAACAATGTGATAATGACCAGATCATCTGTTTTAGTGATGTTGATTAAGGGATGAATTTTGGCCCCAGGACACCGGGGACAACTCCCCCCTGCTCTTCTTCGAAACAATGCCATGGAATCTTTTACATCCACCTGAGAGAGTAGACGGGGACCTCGGTTTAATGTCTCATCTGAAAGATGGCGACTCTGACAGTGCAGCACTCCCTCAGTACTGCCCCTCCGACAGTGCGGCGCTCCCTCAGTACTGCCCCTCCTCCAGCCCCACAACCCTCCCAGATCTCAGCGCTCCTCTAATTCTGGCCTCTCGCGCATCTCCCGATTTCCATCGCTCCACCATTGGCGGCCGTGCCTTCAGCCGCCTGGGCCCCGAGCTCTGGAATTCGCTCCCTAAACCTCTCCGCCTCTCTCTCCTCCTTTAAGACGCTCCTTAAAACCGACCTCTTTGACCAAGCTTCTGGTCCCCTGTGCTAATGGCCCGTATTTTCCGATGCCTAGGGGTGTGTACGGGCTGTGTACACACCCGTAGGGACATCAGAAATGCCGGTTTCAGGCATGCAAAGCGCATGCGCTGAAAACCAGCATTTCTGATCTGTCAAGAATGCTCTTGACAGATCGGACGCCTGCCCGGGAAAAGGGCCTCTGCGGGAGGAGAGTTCCGCTTTCTGCAGAACCTCCGGCTGCAGGAAACCCTCAGAAATCTTACGCCTGGGAAAAGCATAAGAGTTGAAGAAAGTAAAAAAAATATTTTGTTTTCACTCATTTATAATTTAAAAATACTTTTAAAAAAGGTAAGTGTATTTTTAGCCCCGTTAAAAACTTCAATTATTTTTTTCAAAATATTAAACTTTTGTTTAAAATAGTTAATATAATGAGCCATAAATTCGGCTCTTGTTGGGTGAGTACGCGCTGTGTACTCACCCGTAAGGCCAGCTGATGGGCCAGTTTCACGCATGCACTGCGCATGCGCGGGAAACCGGAACTTCCGTTCCCCTGAAGGAAGGGGTCAGAAGTCGAACGCGTGCGCGGTAGAGGCAGCGCGCGCGGCGAACTTATTTTTTTTTCAGGTTTCTCCGTGAGGGTGTGTATGGAGAAGCTGCACTTTTAAAAAGGAGACGCAAGGCCTGTTTTTAACAAGGTAAGTGGTTAATTATTTACAATTTAAACATTTTTTCAACAGGTTTATCATTATTACATACTTTAAAGAAAGGTAAGCTTATTTTAGCACGGTTAATAATTAACTTTTTCAAAAATTTTAATTTTTGTTTAAAGTAGTTAATTTATGCAACATAATAGTTATTTTAAAAATGTGATGTCTTTTTAAATTTATTTGAAGTTTTCGTGAGGTTTTGGGGCCGATCTCTATTCATAGATTTGACAGGTCTTCCTGTCAAATCTATGAATGGGGATTCCCTGCTCCGATTGGCTCTCCATGGGCCACGTGATCCCAGGGGATGCTTCGAACTAACTGCGCCCCTGGGATACGCAAGCACTGCGCGCCGGCAGCTGCAGGAGGCCCAGGACCCGAAGTCCTCGTGGGCCCGAAGCACAACGGCAGGCGCGGTAGGCAAGTATGCGCGCGATGCTTGCACCCGCGGGAAGCCGGAGAGCCGAATTTCTGGCCCAATGTAATTGTAACTCAGTTTAAAAACGTGATGGTTTTTTGAAAATTTATTGAATGGGTCTATCTGTCAAAAGTATGAAGGGAGATTCCCTTCTCCTATTGGCTCTCCATGGCCCACGTGATCTCAGGGACGCCTGCGAACCGCCTGCGCCCCTGGGATACGGGGGCCCTGCGCATTTCGTCATGGAGAGGCCCAGGAGCGGAAATGGACGCACCTCGGGAGCCCTCAGGTAAGGGCGGAGAGTTTTTTCTGGTAGGAGGCATCCGCACGCAGGAAGCTTCCTGTCGGAAATTAGGGGCCAATGTCTCCTTACGTGACTCGGTGTCACATTTTGTTGGATAATCGCTCCGTGGGACCTTTTACTACATTAAAGGCGCTATGTAAATGCAATTTGTTGTTGTTGTTCTCGAGAGGGTCAGGAGCGACACGGCCGTGCCGGGGGGGGGTCGTGGTGGGGTCAGAGGGCGTGAAGCGCTTCGGGACGTCCTGAGGTGGTGAAAGGCGCTGTAGAAATGCGAGTCCTTTCTTTCCCAATCGGCACCGACTCCGCTAACTGGGTTGTTGCTGCCGAGGCAATCCTCAGATTTACCCCGGGTTCCAAGTAACAGCGCTGTCGATGCGTGAGAGCGAGGCGCAATCTGCAGTATAACTGCAGCCCGACTGACATCTCCAGACTGTGAGAAGAAATAAAATTGACAAGTGCGAGTGGAGTCCGATAGTTTTTATTGCGAGGTTCTGCCCACCTGGGATTTGGACACAACACTGAACATAGAGGATACACCGAAAACACAGATCGAATAATTCAATTCCATGCTCTTCACAACTCAAAGGGACTGGGAGCGATTCTCAGTACAAACATCCCAACAATAATACACTAAAGGATTGAACTGGTTATTAATCTATAAACGTTTAAAATCTGACACCGGCTGACATCAGACGTCTTATCCAAAGGCAGGGCTCCATTTTCGACACGATTCACTGAAGTTCCTCAAAGATTAAACAGGCTCCTCAAAAAAGCGAGCAACTGATTGGATATGGTCCTGCAATTTAATAAATAACGTCAATAGCGTCACTTTTCATGATAAAGTAGCTATTCACAGTGGCAGAAGGTGGGTAGTGGTGTTCCACAAGGATCAGTACTGGGACCACTGCTGTTCACAATTTACATTAACGGTTTAGACTTTGGAATCAAAAACACAATTTCTAAATTTGCAGATGACACCAAAATGGGGGGGGGGATAGTCAATACTGAGGAGGACTGCAACAAGTTACAGGAGGACATTAATAAACTTGCAGAATGGACATATAAATGAAGTTCAACACAGTTAAATGTGAGGTATTACATTTTGGTAGGAAGAATAGGGAGGTCACTTATCACTTGGAGGGTGCGAGTCTAGGTGGGGTAGAGGAACAAAGGGATCTCGGAGTACAAATACACAAATCACTGAAAGTTACGACACAGGTTAACAAGGCCATAAAATAAAAGCAAACCAAGAACTAGGGTTTATTTCTAGAGGGATAGAATTGAAAAGTAGGGAAGTTATGCTAAACCTGTATCGAACCTTGGTTAGACCACACTTGGAGCACTGCGCACAGTTCTGGTCGCCATATTATAAAAAGGATATAGAGGCACTGGAGATGGTGCAGAGAAGATTTACAAGGATCATACCAGAAATGCGAGGGTATACATATCAGGAAAGGATGAACAGGCTGGGTCTCTTCTCTCTTGAAAAAAGGCTGAGTGGTGACCTAATAGAGGTCTTTAAAATGATGAAAGGTTTTGATAGAGTGGGTACAGAGAGAATGTTTCTACTTGTGGGGAAGAGCATAACTAAAGGCTATCAATATAAGATAGTCACCAAGAAATCCAATCGGGAATTCAGGAGAAACTTCTTTACCCAGAGAGTGGTGGGAACGTGGAACTCGCTACCACAGGGAGTGGTTGAAGCGAATGGATGCATTTAAGGGGAGGCTAGATAAGCATATGAGGGAGAAGGGAATAGAGGGTTATGCTGATAGAGTTAGATGAGGAAAGACGGGAGGAGGCTCGAGTGGAGCATAAACACCGGTATGGACTGGTTGGGCCGAATGGTCTGTTTCTGTGCCGTATATCCGATGTAATCCGATGTAAAAGCCCAGTAGAATGTCGAGTTAGATCGCCCAATGGTACAAGGCAGAGGGAGTCCTGTCCAAACTGGACAGTGCGCTGGTCAGATCTCACTCTGAGCATTGGCTCCAGTTCCGGTCACTGCGACACAAGGGAGATACTGAACTGATTCCAGGGATGAGGGACTTCAGTTATGTGGAGAGACTGGAGAAGCTGGGATTGTTCTCCTTAGAGCAGAGAAGGTTGAGAGGAGACTTGATCGAGGTGTTCAAAATCATGAGGGGCCAGAGCAGATAGAGAGAAACTGTTCCCATTGATCGAGAACCAGAGGACACAGATTTAAGGTGATCGGCAGAACAACCAAAGGAGACAAGAGGAAATCTTTTTTACGCAGCGAGTGGTTATGATCTGGAATGCACTGCCTGAGTGGGTGGTGGAGGCAGATTCAATCGTGGCTTTCAAAAGGGAATTGGATAAGTACCTGAAGGAAAAAAATTTGCAGGGCTACGGGGAAAGGGCGGAGGAGTGGGACTAGCTGAAGTGCTCTTGCAGAGAGCCGGCACGGGCTCGACGGGCCGAATGGCCTCTTTCTGTGCGGTCAGCATTCTGTGATTCTATGATTCTAGTTCTGGTGTCCCTACAAGTGGAAACATCTTCTCTACACCTACCCTATCTAATCACTTCATCATTTTAAAGACCTCTATCAGGTCACCCCTCACTCTTCTCTTTTCTAGAGAAAAGAGCCCCGGCCTGTTCAATCTATCCTGATAGTTATAACCTCTCAGTTCTGGTATCATCCTTGTGAATCTTTTCTTTTGCACCTTCTCCAGTGCCTCAGTAATCCTTTTTGTAATATGGAGTTCAGAACTGGGCACAGAATTCTAAATGGTGAGTTGGTGAATCAAGCTAGGGAGATATTCCCAGTTTAGTTGAAGGCTATATTGGCCTTAGAGGGAGGGCAGCGTAGGTTTACCAGAATGATAGCCGGACTCCAAGGGTTAAATTACGAGGAGAGATTACACAAACTAGGGTTGTATTCCCTGGAATTTAGAAGATTAAGGGACCAAAGTTTTCAGGATATTAAGGGGAACAGATATGGTAGACAGAGAGAAACTATTTCCGCTGGTTGGGGATTCTAGGACTAGGGGGCATAGTCTAAAAATTAGAGCCAGACCTTTCAGGAGTGAAGTTAGGAAACACTTCTACACACAAAGGGTGGTAGAAGTTTGGAACTCTCTTCCGCAAACGGCAATAGATGCTGGGCCAATTGTTAATTTTAAATCTGAGATTGATGGCTTTCTGTTAACCAAAGGTATTGAAGGATATGGGCCAAAGGCGGGTGGATGGAGTTAGGTCACAGATCAGCCATGATCTCATGGAATGGCGGAACAGGCTTGAGGGGCTGAATGGCCTCCTCCTGTTCCTATGGTAACAGGCTCGAGGGGGCTGAATGGCCTCCTCCTGTTCCTATGTAACAGGCTCGAGGGGGCTGAATGGCCTCCTCCTGTTCCTGTGTTCCTAACGGCACTGATTCTGCCCCAGTCGCACAGCGCACGGAGAGAGCGAAGCCCTTTGAAGGAAGAACCTAAAAATCACACGTACTGGAGGGTGCTTCGTAAAGCGCGGTTGTTCATAAGGGCCGTGAGGGATGCCTTGATCTGGCTGAACAGATTCAGGGCTCCGCCTCGCCCGCGAGCCAGGTTTAATTCAGCGGGTGGATCCAGGCTCTGGCTATCGTCCGACGCTTGTGCTGGAGCAAGAAAGAGGGTTTAGTTCAAACACCAACGTCCACATCCTTTCAATACAACAGACTGATGGGTCTCATAGCAACAATCTGAACTAACATCTGCAGCTCAAGCATCCTCTCTCAATCCATCCCCTCTCTCAATTGCAGTATTGAATAAGTATTATCGTGGCACCAATTCGACCCAAATATTCACAGCTAGAAGAGCAAAACCAACCTTCATATTGCCCCTTCGAATTACTTCAATCACTCCTCTTTTCATACATGCATTGTATCTGCTGTGGCTCAATGGGTAGCACTCTCTCTCTCTCTCTCTCCTCTGAGTCAGGAGGTCGTGGGTTCGAGTCTCACTCCAGAGACTGGAGCCCCGTAATCCAGGCCGACAATCCAGTGTAGTATTGAGGGAGCACCGCACTGTCAGAGGGTGCAGTACTGAGGGAGCGCCGCACTGTCAGAGGGTGCAGTACTGAGGGAGCACCGCACTGTCAGAGGGTGCAGTACTGAGGGAGCGCCGCACTGTCGGAGGGGCAGTACTGAGGGAGCGCCGCACTGTCGGAGGGTCAGTACTGAGGGAGCACCGCACTGTCGGAGGGGCAGTACTGAGGGAGTGCCGCACTGTCAGAGGTGCAGTACTGAGGGAGCGCCGCACTGTCGGAGGGACAGTATTGAGGGAGCACCGCACTGTCAGAGGGGCAGTACTGAGGGAGCTCCGCACTGTCAGAGGGGCAGTACTGAGGGAGCGCCGCACTGTCAGAGGGGCAGTACTGAGGGAGTGCCGCACTGTCAGAGGGGCAGTACTGAGGGAGTGCCGCACTGTCGGAGGGGCAGTACTGAGGGAGCGCCGCACTGTCGGAGGGGCAGTACTGAGGGAGTGCCGCACTGTCGGAGGGGCAGTACTGAGGGAGCACCGCACTGTCGGAGGGGCAGTACTGAGGGAGAGCCGCACTGTCAGAGGGTGCAGTACTGAGGGAGCACCACACTGTCGGAGGGGCAGTACTGAGGGAGTGCCGCACTGTCGGAGGGGCAGTACTGAGGGAGCGCCGCACTGTCGGAGGGGCAGTACTGAGGGAGCGCCGCACTGTCAGAGGGGCAGTACTGAGGGTGCGCTGCACTGTATGAGGGTCAGTACTGAGGGAGCGCCGCACTGTCGGAGGATCAGTACTGAGGGAGCACCACACTGTCGGAGGGTCAGTACTGAGGGAGCGCCGCACTGTCGGAGGGGCAGTACTGAGGGAGCACCGCACTGTCGGAGGGGCAGTACTGAGGGAACGCCGCACTGTCGGAGGGGCAGTACTGAGGGAGCGCCGCACTGTCGGAGGGGCAGTACTGAGGGAGCGCCGCACTGTCAGAGGGGCAGTACTGAGGGAGCACCGCACTGTCGGAGGGGCATTACTGAGGGAGCGCCGCACTGTCGGAGGGGCAGTACTGAGGGAGCGCCGCACTGTCGGAGGGGCAGTACTGAGGGAGCGCCGCACTGTCGGAGGGGCAGTACTGAGGGAGTGCCGCACTGTCGGAGGGGCAGTACTGAGGGAGCGCCGCACTGTCGGAGGGGCGGTACTGAGGGAGCGCCGCACTGTCGGGGGGTCAGTACTGAGGGAGCACCGCACTGTCGGAGGGGCAGTACTGAGGGAGTGCCGCACTGTCGGAGGGGCAGTACTGAGGGAGCGCCGCACTGTCGGAGGGCCAGTACTGAGGGAGCGCCGCACTGTCAGAGGGGCAGTACTGAGGGTGCGCTGCACTGTATGAGGGTCAGTACTGAGGGAGCGCCGCACTGTCGGAGGATCAGTACTGAGGCAGCACCACACTGTCGGAGGGTCAGTACTGAGGGAGCGCCGCACTGTCGGAGGGGCAGTACTGAGGGAGCACCGCACTGTCGGAGGGGCAGTACTGAGGGAACGCCGCACTGTCGGAGGGGCAGTACTGAGGGAGCGCCGCACTGTCGGAGGGGCAGTACTGAGGGAGCGCCGCACTGTCAGAGGGGCAGTACTGAGGGAGCACCGCACTGTCGGAGGGGCATTACTGAGGGAGCGCCGCACTGTCGGAGGGGCAGTACTGAGGGAGCGCCGCACTGTCGGAGGGGCAGTACTGAGGGAGCGCCGCACTGTCGGAGGGGCAGTACTGAGGGATTGTTTCACTGTCGGGGGTGCCATCTTTCAGATGAGACGTTAAACCGAGGCCCCGTCTGCCCTCTCTCAGGTGGACGTAAAACATCCCATGAACACTATTGGAAGAAGAGCAGGGGGGAGTTCTCCCTGGTGACCTGGGGCCAATATTCATCCCTCAATCAACATCACTAAAACAGTTGATCTGGTCATTATCACATTGCTCTTTGTGGGAGCTTGCTGTGCACACATTGGCTGCTGCGTTTACCACATTACAACAATGACTACACTTCAAAAAGTATTTCATTGTCTGTGAAGCACTTTGGGACGTCCTGAGGTTGTGAAAGATGCTGGAGAAATGCAAGATCTTTTTGTTAATTCTTTGAAAGCCCTACAACCTCCCATCTTGCCAGCTCCCGCCTTGCTGTCCAAAGCCGGCTCAAAGCCCATCTCTGAGCTGATGCCAGCACCCTCTCTCAGCCCTCTCTACATTCCCTTTCTCCCTCCCCCTCAGTGTCCACCGCTTTCCCCTCCTCAGTGCCGAACGCATTTGAGGCGTCTTCCTGTAGGTGGGGCAATCGACTGTCGAATCTCTTCCTGTCTGTTCCAGACACTTACCCACAAGCACAGACAGGAAGAGGCTTAGGAGAGCCAGCATCACCACCGAGGACCGCATTTTCATGAAGGACTTGAGCTTTCAACTGAAGACAGGAGACAAGACAGAAAGGAGTGAGGTTCTCCCACTGTTCCTCGCAAGTTCAATTCGCTCCAACTCCCTCTCCCAGCTCCTCTAAACCATCCCCTGGTTCAGCTTGGCTCAGCGGGCAGCACTCTGAGTCAGGAGATCGTGGGTTCGAGACCCACTCCAAACACTTGAGCCCAGGATCTGGGCCGAACCGCCCAGTGCAGTACCGAGGGAGCGCCGCACTGTCGGAGGGGCAGTACTGAGGGAGCGCCGCACTGTCGGAGGGGCAGTACTGAGGGAGCGCCGCACTGTCGGAGGGGCAGTACTGAGGGAGCGCCGCATTGTCGGAGGGGCAGTACTGAGGGAGCGCCGCACTGTCGGAGGGTGCAGTACTGAGGGAGCACTGCACTGTCGGAGGGGCAGTACTGAGGGAGCGCCGCACTGTCGGAGGGGCAGTACTGAGGGAGCGCCGCACTGTCGGAGGGGCAGTACTGAGGGAGCTCCGCACTGTCGGAGGGGCGGTACTGAGGGAGCGTCGCACTGTCAGAGGGTGCAGTACTGAGGGAGCTCCGCACTGTCGGAGGGGCGGTACTGAGGGAGTGCCGCACTGTCGGAGGGGCAGTACTGAGAGAGCGCCGCACTGTCGGAGGGGCAATACCGAGGGAGCGCCGCACTGTAGAAGGGGCAGTACCGAGGGAGCGTCGCACTGTCGGAGGGTGCAGTACTGAGGGAGCGTCGCACTGTCGGAGGGTGCAGTACTGAGGGAGCGCCGCACTGTCGGAGGGGCAGTACTGAGGGAGCGCTGCACTGTCGGAGGGGCAGTACTGAGGGAGTGCCGCACTGTCGGAGGAGCAGTACTGAGGGAGCGCCGCACTGTCGGAGGGGCAGTACTGAGGGAGCTCCGCACTGTCGGAGGAGCAGTACTGAGGGAGCGCCGCACTGTCGGAGGGGCGGTACTGAGGGAGTGCCGCACTGTCGGAGGGGCAGTACTGAGAGAGCGCCGCACTGTCGGAGGGGCGGTACTGAGGGAGTGCCGCACTGTCGGAGGGGCAGTACTGAGGGAGCGCCGCACTGTCGGAGGGTGCAGTACTGAGGGAACGCCGCACTGTCGGAGGAGCAGTACTGAGGGAGCACTGCACTGTTGGAGGGGCAGTACTGAGGGAGCGCCGCACTGTCAGAGGGGCAATACTGAGGGAGAGCCGCACTGTCGGAGGGGCAGTACTGAGGGAGCGCCGCACTGTCGGAGGGGCAGTACTGAGGGAGCGCCGCACTGTCAGAGGGGCAATACTGAGGGAGAGCCGCACTGTCGGAGGGGCAGTACTGAGGGAGCGCCGCACTGTCGGAGGGGCAGTACTGAGGGAGCGCCGCACTGTCGGAGGGCCAGTACTGAGGGAGCGCCGCACTGTCGGAGCGCCAGTACTGAGGGAGCGCCGCACTGTCGGAGGGTCAGTACTGAGGGAGCGCCGCACTGTCGGAGGGGCAGTACTGAGGGAGCGTCGCACTGTTGGAGGGTGCAGTACTGAGGGAGCGCCGCACTGTCAGAGGGGCAGTACTGAGGGAGAGCCGCACTGTCGGAGGGGCAGTACTGAGGGAGCGCCGCACTGTCGGAGGGGCAGTACTGAGGGAGAGCCGCACTGTCGGAGGGTGCAGTACTGAGGGAGCGCCGCAGTTTCGGAGGGTGCAGTACTGAGGGAGCGCCACACCGTCGGAGGGGCAGTACTGAGTGAGTGCCGCACTGTCGGAGGGGCAGTACTGAGGGAGCGCCACACTGTCGGAGGGTGCAGTACTGAGGGAGCGCCACACTGTCGGAGGGGCTGTACTGAGGGAGCGCACACTGTCGGAGGGGCAGTACTGAGTGAGCGACGCACTGTCGGAGAGGCAGAACTGAGTGAGCGCCGCACTGTCGGAGGGGCACTACTGAGGGAACACCGCACTGTCGGAGGGTGTATTACTGAGGGAGCACCGCACTGTCTGAGGAGCAGTAAGTCAGATAACTGGTTATTAATCCTCATTGGCGAAGGGGGAAGGAATTGGAGAATTTGATGCATTAAATTCTGGCCACCATCCCACATACTAAAAATTGAGGGTTTTTCTGATCTATTAACCAATTAAATAACAATGTGAATTTAGATAGCGCCTTTAACCTTGTAAAATTTCCCAAGGCACTTCACAGGAGCGATTATCAAGCAAAATTTGACACCGAGCCACATAAGGAGATATTAGGACAGGTGACCAAAAGCTTGTTCAAAGAGGTCGGTTTTAAGGAGCGTCTTAAAGGAGGGGAGAGAGAGGCGGAGAGGTTTAGGGAGGGAATTCCAGAGCTTGGGGCCCAGGCGGCTGAAGGCACGGCCGCCAATGGTGGAGCGATGGAAATCGGGGGATGCTCAAGAGGCCAGAATTGGAGGAGTGTGGGGATCTCGGAGGGTTGTGGGGCTGGGGGAGGTTACAGAGATAGGAAGGGGCGAGGAGACCACGGAGGGATGTGAAAACAAGGACGAGAATTTTAAAATCGAGGCGTTGCCGGACCGTGAGCCAATGTAGGCCAGCGAGCAACAGAGGGGGTGATGGGTGAACGGGACTCGGTGCGAGTTAGGACACGGGCCAGCAGGAGTTTTGGATGACCTCAAGTTTACGGAGGGTTGGAAGGTGGGAGCACATCTTTAAGGAACAAGCCTTTTAAATAAAATACAAATAAATGACATAGAAACATAGAAACATAGAAGATAGGAGCAGGAGTAAGCCATTCGGCCCCTTGAGCCTGCTCCGCCATTCGATGAGATCATGGCTGATCATCCAAACTCAGTACCCTGTCCCTGCCTTCTCCCCATATCCCTTGATACCTTTAGCTTTAAGAAATATATCTAACTCATTCTTGAATATATTTAATGACTTGGCCTCAACTGCCTTCTGTGGTAGAGAATTCCACAGGTTCTCCACTCTCTGGGTGAAGAAATTCTTCCTCATTTCTGTCCTAAATGGCTTACCCCTTATCCTTAGATTATGACCCCTGGTTCTGGACTCTCCGACCATCGGGAACATTCTTCCTGCATCTAGTTTGTCCAGACCTGTCAGAATTTTATATGTTTCGATGAGATCCCCTCTCATTCTTCTATACTCCAGCGAGTATAAGCCCAATCAACCCAATCTCTCCTCATATGTCATTCCTGCCATCCCAGGTATCAGCCTTGTGAATCTTCGCTGAACTCCTTCCCTGGCAAGAACATCCTTCCTCAGATAAGGCGACCAAAACTGCACACAGTACTCAAGGTGTGGTCTCACCAAGGCCCTGTACAACTGTAGCAGGACATCCCTGTTCCTATACTCAAACCCTTTCGCTATGAAGGCCAACATACCATTTGCCTTCTTCACCGCCTGCTGCACCTGCATGCTTACCTTCAGCGACTGGTGCACAAGGACACCCAGGTCTCGTTGCACTTCCCCTTCTCCCAATCTAATGCCATTCAGATAATAGTCTGCCTTTCTGTTTTTGACACCAATGTGGATAACCTCGCATTTATCCACATTATATTGCATCTGCCACGCTTCTGCCCACTCACCCAACCTGTCCAAATCATCCTGGAGTTACTCGGTATCCTCCTCGCAGCACACACTCCCACCCAGCTTTGTGTCATCTGCAAACTTGGAGATATTACATTTAGTTCCCTTATCCAGAACATTAATGTATATTGTGAATAGCTGGGGTCCAAGGACCGAACCCTGCGGTACCCCACTCGTCACTGCCTGCCACTCGGATAAAGGCCCATTAATTCCTACTCTCTGCTTACTGTCCGCCAACCAGTTCCAGAAAACCATCCCGTAAACATTCTAGGAATTCCTCCTTCACAGTATTTTTACTAATTTGGTTAGCCCAATCTATTTGTAAATTAAAGTCACCCATGATGACTGCTGTGCCCTTACTGCATGATTCTCTAATTTCCCTTTTAATGCCGTCCCCAACCTCCGTATTACTGTTTGGAGGTCGATATACCACTCCCACTAACGTTTTCTGCCCCTTGTTATTTCTCAGTTCTACCCATACAGATTCCGCATCATCAGAGCTAATATCCTTCCTTTCAATTGTGTTAATCCCCTCTTTAACCAGCAATGCTACCCCACCTCCCTTTCTTTTTTGCCTATCTTTCCTAAATATTGAATACCCCTGGATGTTGAGTTCCCAGCCTTGGCCACCCTGGAGCCATGTTTCTGTAATCCCAATCAAATCGTATTCATTTATCTCGCTTAATATAACAAGTTAAACCATCTCCAGTCCCTTAGCCCCGCACAGAAAATGCTTACCAGAACAGAGGTGTGCACTTGCAAGGATGCTGTCTTGACTGAATCTCTGGGAAGAAACTCTCCCTTTTTATTCGGGATTGAGTTGTCACGTGAATCACAGCCTCGGTTTCTAATTGCTGCTTTAATTGGGGGCAGTTATACTGCAGGCAGAGTCTGACGAAACGCCTTGTGTGTTTTCTCGTGCTACACAGCATCTGCATTGCACAAGGGAGGGCCGTCGGGTTTCATTGCCTGGAGACAAATGCCTCTGTTCCATTTTGCAATGGGGTGAAGCAACTCCCGGGCTGGAGCAGCACCAAGATTGGAAACTGCTGGACGGGTCATGGGGGGGTGAACACTGGGGAAATCAGGAGGTAGCCATGAGACGCTGAGCACTGCAGGATACGATACGGTCGCCTGTCACTTTAATTCACCGCTCCACTCCCACTCTGGCCTCTCCGTCCTCGGCCTCTTACATTGTTCCAATGAAGCTCAACGTAAGCTCGAGGAACAGCACCTCATCTTTCCATTAGGCACTTTACAGCCTTCTGGACTCAACATAGAGTTCAACAATTTCGGACCATAACCTCTGCCCCGATCCTTTTTTTCCGTTCATTTTGTTTTTCTCTCTCCCACATGGCAGCTGTCTTTCATTCTGCCATCGTCATTTACACTTCATCTAGAGCCATCTTTTGTTTCTTTACTTGTTCCATTACCATCTCCTTTTGCCTTGAACCTTAAGATGGAGAGTGAAGTAGTTGACTCAGAGACTAGGGTCCTGAATTTAAATAAAGGATACTACGATGGTATGAGGCGCGAGTTGGCTAGGATGGATTGGGGAACGTTACTTAAAGGGTTGACGGTGGATAGGCAAGTGGAGTGCAGCGAAGATTCACCAGACTGATACCTGGGATGGCAGGAATGACGTATGAAGAGAGATTGGGTCAATTGGGCTTGTATTCGCTAGAGTTCAGAAGAACGAGAGGGGATCTCATTGAAACTTATAAAATTCTAACAGGACTAGACAGACAAGATGCAGGAAGGATGTTCCCGATGGCCGGGGAGTCCAGAACCAGGGGTCACAGTCTAAGGATAAGGGGTAAGCCATTTAGGACTGAGATGAGGAGGAATTTCTTCACCCAGAGAGTGGTGAACCTGTGGAATTCTCTACCACAGAAGGCAGTTGAGGCCAATTTATTAAATATATTCAAGAAGGAGTTAGATATATTTCTTAAAGCTAAAGGGATCAAGGGATATGGGGAGAAAGCAGGGACAGGGTACTGAGTTTGGATGACCAGCCATGATCTCATTGAATGGCGGAGCAGGCTCGAGGGGCTGAATGGCCTACTCCTGCTCCTATCTTCTATGTTTCTATGGAATGCGCTGCCTGAAAGGGCGATGGAAGCAGATTCAATAGTAACTTTCAAAAGGGGAATTGGATCAATACTTGAATAGGAGACATTTTTAGGGCTATGGGGAAAGAGCAGGGGGGAGTGGAATTAATTGGAGAGCTCTTTTAAACAGCCGGCACAGGCACGATGGGCCGAATGGCCTCCTTCTGTGCTATATCATTCTACGATTCTGTGAACTGCACTCACTTTGAATCAGATTGGAAATATATTTGGAGATAAGAACGTCGATTTTAGACAAGGCTGCTCTATAAACAAAATCTCCTCTGTGTCTGCCATTGTTTCCAATGGTTCGCTGTGTAACTGGTTCCCTCGACTGGTTACCAGCTCCCTCAATGTATCATTGTGTAAAGACAGTGACATAAAACGCTGTCAGATTTACTGTTATCACCGACACTCTGGTTACAGTTTGAGTTTGTGCTTATTCTGTCACACAGACTATTCCTATTTTGCTGCATTATCTCCAACACAAACACCTTTATAAATTCCGGCCACAGCCTCGAATGTTTACATAAACCCGCTTCAAATGAATCCCAGGATTCAACGAGGAGGGTTGTGTCAACGGAGGATATTTGACTGAAAAAAAGACTTACATTTCTCCAGCGCCTTTCACCACCTCAGGACGTCCCAAAGCGCTTTACAGCCAATGAAGTACTTTTTTGAAGTTTCTCAGTTATAACGTAGGAAACGCGGCAGCCAATTTGCGCACAGCAAGCTCCAACAAATAGCAATGTGATAATGACCAGATCATCTGTTTCAGTGATGTTGATTAAGGGATGAATATTGGCCCCAGGACACCGAGGACAACTCCCCCCTGCTCTTCTTCGAAACAATGCCATGGAATCTTTTACATCCACCTGAGAGATTAGACGGGGGCCTCGGTTTAATGTCTCATCTGAAAGATGGCGACTCTGACAGTGCGGCGCTCTCTCAGTACTGCCCCTCCGACAGTGCGGCGCTCCCTCAGTACTGCCCCTCTGACAGTGCGGCGCTCCCTCAGTACTGGCTCTCCGACAGTGCGGCGCTCCGTCAGTACTGCCCCTCCGACAGTGCGGCGCTCCCTCAATACTGCCCCTCCGACAGAGCGGCGCTCCCTCAGTACTGCCCCTCCGACAGTGCGGCGCTTCCTCAGTACTGTCCCTCCGACAGTGCAGGTATCCCTCAGTACTGCCCCTCCGACAGTGTGGCGCTCCGTCAGTACTGGCCTTCTGACAGTGCGGTGCTCCCTCAGTACTGCCACTCTGGGGGTCCCCGGAAGTGTGTCAGTGTTTACAGGGGTCCCCGGGAGTGAGTCAGTATTGATAGAGGGTTCTCCGTGAGTGTGTCAGTATTTACAGGGGGTCCCCGGGAGTGTGTCAGTATTTACAGGGGGTCCCCGGGAGTGTGTCAGTATTTACAGGGTGTCCCTGGGGAGTGTGTCAGTATTTACAGGGGGTCCCTGGGAGTGTGTCAGTATTTACAGGGTGTCCCCGGGAGTGTGTCACTATTTATAGGGGGTCCCCGGGAGTGTGTCAGTATTTACAGGGGGTCCCCGGGAGTGTGTCAGTATTTACAGGGGGTCCCTGGGAGTGTGTCAGTATTTACAGGGTGTCCCCGGGAGTGTGTCAGTATTTATAGGGGGTCCCCGGGAGTGTGTCAGTATTTACAGGGGGTCCCCGGGAGTGTGTCAGTAGTTACAGGGGTTCCCGGGAGTGTGTCAGTATTTACACGGTGTCCCCGGGAGTGTGTCAGTATTTACAGGGGAACCCCGGGAGTGGGTCGGTATTTACAGGGGGTCCCCGGGAGTGTGTCAATATTTACAGGAGGTCACCGAGAGTGTGTCAGTATTTACAAGGGGTTCCCGGGAGTGTGTTTCAGTATATACAGGCGGACCCCAGGAGTGTGTCCGTATTTTCAGGGGGTCTCCGGGAGTGTGTCAGTTTTTACAGGGAGTCTCCGGGAGTGTGTCAGTATTTACAGGGCGGGTCCAAGGGAGTGTGTCAGTATTTACAGGGGGTCCCCGGGAGTGTGTCAGTATTTACAGGGGTCCCCGGGAGTGTGTCAGTATTTACGGGGGGTCCCCGGGAGTGTGTCAGTATTTACAGGGGGTCCCCGGTAGTGTGTCAGTATTTACAGGGGGTCCTCGGGAGTGTGTCAGTATTTAGAGGGGGTCCCCGGGAGTGTGTCAGTATTTACAGGGGGTCCCCGGGAGTGTGTCAGTATTTACAGGGAGTCCCCGGGAGTGTGTCAGTATTTACAGGGGGTCCCCGGGAGTGTGTCCGTATTTACAGGGGGTGCCCGGGAGTGTGTCAGTTTTTACAGGGAGTCTCCGGGAGTGTGTCAGTATTTACAGGGGGGGTCCATGGGAGTGTGTCAGTATTTACAGGGGGTCCCCGGGAGTGTGTCAGTATTTACAGGGTGTCCCCGGGAGTGTGTCAGTATTTACAGGGGGTCCCCGGGAGTGTGTCAGTATTTACAGGGGGTCCCCGGTAGTGTGTCAGTATTTACAGGGGGTCCTCGGGAGTGTGTCAGTATTTAGAGTGGGTCCCCGGGAGTGTGTCAGTATTTACAGGGGTTCCCCGGGAGTGTGTCAGTATTTACAGGGAGTCCCCGGGAGTGTGTCAGTATTTACAGGGGGTCCCCGGGAGTGTGTCAGTATTTACAGGGGATCCCGGGGAGTGTGTCAATATTTACAGGGGGTCCCCGGGTGTGTGTCAGTATTTACAGGGGGTCCCCGGGAGTGTGTCAGTATTTATAGGCGGTCCCCGGGACTGTGTCAGTATTTACAGGGGGGTCCTCGGGAGTGTGTCAGTATTTACAAGGGGTCCCCGGGACTGTGTCAGTATTTACAGGGGGTCCCCGGGAGTGTGTCAGTATTTACATGGGGTCCTCGGGACTGTGTCAGTATCTACAGGGGATCCCTGGGACTGCGTCAATACTTGGCGGACGGTTCCCCACACATTAAATTTTGGGAGTGACAGACAGAGACTGACTGTAAACCACATTGGTTTCCATCATTACTTCACTGCTTGGTTGGGAACGGCTGAATGATTCTGCTTGTTGTGTGAATTTAATCTTTAGACACTGAATTACACTCAGGAACCTGTTAACCGTGCCCGTATCGGTGCCGATGGATAGCAAGGAAATTATTCTAAACATTTACCAATCTCTGGTTCGGCCACAGCTGCAGTATGGGGTCCAATTCTGGGCGCCACACTTTAGGAAGGAGGTCAACGCCTTGGAGAGGGTGCGGAGGAGGTTTACCAGGATGAAACCAGGGATGAGGGACTTCAGTGACGTGGAGAGACTGGAGAAGCTGGGATTGTTCTCCTTAGAGCAGAGAAGGTTCAGGGGAGATTGACCAGAAAGATTCCAGGGATGAGGGACTTCAGTGACGTGGAGAGACTCGAGAAGCTGGGGTTGTTCTCCTTCGAGCAGAGAAGGTTAAGAGGATATTTAATAGAGGCTTTCAGAATTATGAAGGGTTTTGACAGAGTAAATCAGGAGAAACTGTTTCCTCTGGCAAGTGGGTCAGGAACCAGAGATCATAGATTTAAAATAATTGGCAAAAGATCTAGAGGGGAGATGAGGAGACATTTCTTCACGCAGAGGGTTGTTCCAATCTGGAACGCAGTATCTGAAAGGGCGGTGGAATCAGATTCCATAGGAAACTTCAAAAAGCAATTGGATAAATACTTGAAGAGGACAAATTTGCAGGGCTGTGGGGAAAGAGCAGGGGGGAGTGTGGGGCTAATTGGAGAGGTCTTTCAAAGAGCCGGCACAGGCACGATGGGCCGAATGGCCTCCTCCTCTGCGCTACGATTCCCTGATTCGACACCCTCCACATCACCCAGACTCCAAACAATGCTCACTTGGAACGCTGGGATAAGTGTGGACGATACGAACTGAGACCTGGACACCTGGCTCTGTGACTCTGCCCGAGTCTCTGAGGTTCCTTTTCCTACCTGAGATTGCACCATCAGTATTACTGGTGGTAAGGATTGAGGCCTGTGACCACAAGCTAGTCCCAGACAGTCCATTAGTGAAGAATTCCAGACTGGAGTCACTGAAATTCTTTCTCCCATTTACTGATGGGGAAACTAATTGGGTAAAGGCATCCTCACCGCCTCGCACGCACTACAGTATAGTCGAGTCAAACTACAACTAATGACCTCGATGAAGGGACCGAGTGTAATGTATCCAAGTTTAGTGGCGATACAAAGCTAGGTGGAACAATAAGCTGTGAGGAGAACACAAAGAGTCTGCAAAGGGATATCGATAGACTAAGTGAGTGGGCAGTAAGGTGGCAGATGGGGTAAAATGTAAGGAAATGTGAGGTTATTCACTTTGGTAGGAAGAATAGAAAAACAGAATATTTTTTAAATGGTGAGCAACTTTCAAATGTTGGTGTTCAGAGAGATTTGGGTGTCCTCGTGCAAGAAACACAGAAAGCTAGTTCTGACGAAGGGTCATTGACCTGAAACGTTAGCTCTGTTTCTCTCTCCACAGATGCTGTCTGACCTGCTGAGCATTTCATGCATTTTCTGTTTATATTACAGAAAGCTGGCATGCAGGTACAGCATGCAATAAGGACGGCCAACAGCATGTTGGCCTTTATTGCAAGGGGGTTGGAGTATAAGAGTAAGGACATCTTGCTACAACCGTACAAGGCTTTGGTGAGACCACACCTGGAGTATTGTGCACAGTTCTGGTCTCCTTATCTAAGGAAGGATATACTTGCCTTGGAGGCGGTGCAACAAAGGTTCACTAGATTGATTCCTGGGATGAGAGGGCTGTCCTATGATGAGAGATTGTGTAGAATGGGCCTATACTCTGGAGTTTAGAAGAATGAGAGGTGATCTCATTGAAACATATAAGATTCTGAGGGGGATTGACAGGGTAGATGCTCAGAGGCTGTGTCCCCGCTGGCTGGAGTTTCTAGAACCAGGGGTCACAGTCTCAGGATAAGGGGTAGGCCATTTAAGACTGAGATGAGGAGGAATTTCTTCACTCAGAGGGTTATGAATCTTTGGAATTCTCTGCCCCAGAGGGCTGTGGATGCTGAGTCTTTGAGTATATTCAAGGCTGAGATCGATAGATTTTTAGACTCTAGGGGAATCAAGGGATATGGGGATCGGGTGAGAAAGTGGAGTTGAGGTCGATGATCAGCCATGATCGAATTGAATGGGCTCGAGGGGCCGAATGGCCGACTCCTGCTCCTAATTCTTATGTTCTTATGTACAAAAGGTTAAAAGCGACTGCCAAAGATGTCACCCCATGAATGCTGAAAGTACTTGGACCAGGATTCACTCTCCATTATCTAATGGTAAATGAGGGGACTTCAGTGATGTGGAGAGACTGGAGAAGCTGGGGTTGTTCTCCTTGGAGCAGAGAAGGTTAAGAGGAGAATTGATGGAGTCGTTCAAAATCATGAACAGCAACAACAAAAACTTGTAATTATTTTGCGCCTTAAACGTAGTAAAACATCCCAGGGCGCTAAACTGGAGCGTTATAAAACAAAAATTTGACACCGAGCCACATAAGGAGAAATTAGGGCAGGCAAAGAGGTCGGTTTTAAGGAGCGTCATAAAGGAGGAGAGAGAGGCGAAGAGGTTTAGGGAGGGAATTCCAGAGCTCGGGGCCCAGGCAGCTGAAGGCACAGCCACCAAAATTTGAGCGATTATAATCAGGGATGCTCAAGAGAGCAGAATTAGAGGAACGCAGAGATCTCGGGGGGTTGTGGGGCTGGAGGAGGTTTCAGAGATAGGGAGGGGCGAGGAGGCCATGGAGGGATTTGAAAACAAGGATGAGAATTTTAAAATCGAGGCGTTGCTTAACCGGGAGCCAATGTAGGTCAGTGAGCACAGGGGGTGATGGGCGAACGGGACTTGGTGCGAGTTAGGACACGGGGCAGCCGAGTTTTGGATGCGCTCATGTTTACGTAGGGTGGAATGTGGGAGGCCAGCCAGGAGTGTGTTGGAATAGTCAAGACTGTAGGAAACGGTGTTCAAAGAATAAATAAGGAGAAACTGTTTCAATATTTACAGGGGTTCCCGGGAGTGTGTCATTATTTACAGGGGATCCCCGGGAGTGTGTCAGTATTTACAGGGTGTCCCCGGGAGTGTGTTAGTATTTACAGGGGGTCCCCGGGAGTGTGTCAGTATTTACAGGGAGTCCCTGGGAGTGTGTCAGTATTTACAGGGGTCCCCGTGAGTGTGTCAGGATTTACAGGGAGTCCCCGGGAGTGTGTCAGTATTTACAGGGGTCCCCGGGAGTGTGTCAGTATTTACAAGGGGTCCCCGGGAGGGTGTCAGTATTTACAGGGAGTCCCCGGGAGTGTGTCAGTATTTACAGGGGCGTCCCCGGGAGTGTGTCAGTATTTACAGGGGGATTCTGGGAGTGTGTCAGTATTTACAGGGGCGTCCCCGGGAGTGTGTCAGTAATTACAGGGGGAGTCCCTGGGAGTGTGTCAGTATATACAGGGGTACCTGGGGTGTGTGTCAGTATTTACAGGGGGTCCCCGGGAGTGTGTCAGTATTTACAGGGGGTCCCTGGGAGTGTGTCAGTATTTACAGGGGGTGTCCCTGGGAGTGTGTCGGTATAAGAACATAAGAACATAAGAACATAAGAAATAGGAGCAGGAGTAGGCCAATCGGCCCCTCGAGCCTGCTCCGCCATTCAATAAGATCATGGCTGATCTGATCCTAACCGCCAATCTACTATCTATCACAGAACCATCTCCTGCATCTAACAGAATTGCACACACGAAATAGGAGCAGAATCAGGCTACACGGTCCCTGGGCCCGCTCCACTACCCACAGGGCCATGACCGATCCGAACCTAGACTCATGTCCAAATTCCTGCCCGCTCCCCGTAACCCTTAATGCCCTTTACTTCTAGGAAACTGTCTATTTCTGTTTTAAATTTAATTAATGTTGTAGCTTCTACAGCTTTTTGTGGCAGCATATTCCATGGACCTACCACCCTCTGAGTGAAGTAGTTCCTCCTCATCTCAGTTTTGAAAGAGCAGCCCCTTATTCTAAGACTATGTCCCCTAGTTCTAGTCTCACCTGTCATCGGGAACATCCTCCCCGCATCCACCCGATCCAACCCCTTCACAATCTTATATGTTTCAATAAGATCGCCTCTCATTCTTCTGAACTCCAATGAGTAGAGTCCCAATCTACCCAACCTCTCCTCATATGACCACCCCCTCATCCCCGGGATTAACCGAGTGAACCTTTTTTGCACTGCCTCGAGAGCAAGGATGTCTTTCCTTAAGTAAGGACACCAAAACTGTATGCAGTATTCCAGGTGCGGTCTCACCAATACCTTGTACAACTGAAGCAATACCTCCCTATTTTTATATTCTATCCCCCTAGCAATGAAAGCCAACATTCCATTTGCCTTCTTAATCACTTGCTGCACCTGCATACTAACCTTTTGAGTTTCGTGCACCAGGACCCCCAGATCCCTTTGCACTTCAGTACTCTCCAGTTTCTTGCCATTAAGATAATAAATTGCTCTAGGATTTTTCCTGCCAAAGTGCATCACCTCACACTTTCCAGTGTTGTATTCCATCTGCCAAATCTCTGCCCACTTACTTAGCCTGTCTATGTCCCCTTGCAGGTTTTTTATGTCCTCCTCACTCACTACTTTCCCTCCCATCTTTGTATCATCTGCAAATTTTGATATGTTACACTTGGTCCCTTCCTCCAAATCGTTAATATAGATTGTAAAGAGTTGGGGACCCAGCACTGACCCCTGTGGAACACCACTAGTTACTGATTGCCAGTCTGAGAATGAACCATTTATCCCAACTCTTTGCTTTCTGTTGGATAGCCAATCCTCTATCCATGCCAGAATATTACCCCCAATCCCGTGATTTTTTACCTTAAGCAATAATCTTTTGTGTGGCACCTTGTCAAATGCCTTTTGGAAGTCTAAATACACTACGTCCACTGGTTCCCCTTTATCCACTCCATATGTTACTTCCTCAAAGAACTTATGTTTATGTTCTTACAGGGGGTCCCTGGGAGTGTGTCAGTATTTACAGGTGGTCCCCGGGAGTGTGTCAGTATTTACAGAGGGTCCCCCGGAGTGTGTCAGTATTTACAGGGGGTCCCCGGGAGTGTGTCAGTATTTACAGGGGGTCCCTGGGAGTGTGTCAGTATTTACAGGGGGTCCCCGGGAGTGTGTCAGTATTTACAGGGGGAGTCCCCGGGAGTGTGTCAGAATATACAGGGGTCCCTGGGGAGTGTATCAGTATTTACAGGGGGTCCCCAGGAGTGTGTCAGTATTTACAGGGGGTCCCCGGAAGTGTGTTAGTATTTACAGGGGGTCCCCAGGAGTGTGTTAGTATTTACAGGGGGTCCCCGGGAGTGTGTTAGTATTTACAGGGGGTGCTCGGGAATGTGTCAATATTTACAGGGGATCCCCGAGAGTGTGTCAGTATTTACAAGGGGTCCCCGGGAGTGTGTCAGTATTTACAGGGGGTCCCCGAGAGTGTGTCAGTATTTACAAGGGGTCCCCGGGAGTGTGTCAGCATTTACAGGGGGTCCCCGAGAGTGTGTCAGTATTTACAAGGGGTCCCCGGGAGTGTGTCAGTATTTACAGGGGGTCCCCGGGACTGCGTCAAAATTTAGCGGACGGTTCCCCACACAGTAAATTTTGGGAGTGACAGACAGAGACTGACTGTAAACCACATTGGTTTCCATCATTACTTCACTGCTTGGTTGGGAACGGCTGAATGATTCTGCTTGTTGTGTGAATTTAATCTTTAGACACTGAATTACACTCAGGAACCTGTTAACCGTGCCCGTATCGGTGCCGATGGATAGCAAGGAAATTATTCTAAACATTTACAAATCTCTGGTTCGGCCACAGCTGCAGTATGGTGTCCAATTCTGGGCGCCACACTTTAGGAAGGAGGTCAACGCCTTGGAGAGGGTGCGGAGGAGGTTTACCAGGATGAAACCAGGGATGAGGGACTTCAGTGACGTGGAGTGACTGGAGAAGCTGGGGTTGTTCTCCTTAGAGCAGAGAAGGTTAAGGGGAGATTGACCAGAATGGTACCAGGGATGAGGGACTTCAGTTACGTGGAGAGACTGGAGAAGCTGGGGTTGTTCTCCTTAGAGCAGAGAAGGTTAAGGGGAGATTGACCAGAATGGTACCAGGGATGAGGGACTTCAGTTACGTGGAGAGACTGGAGAAGCTGGGATTGTTCTCCTTAGAGCAGAGAAGGTTAAGGGGAGATTGACCAGAATGGTTCCAGGGATGAGGGACTTCAGTAACGTGGAGAGACTTGAGAAGCTGGGGTTGTTCTCCTTGGAGCAGAGAAGGTTAAGAGTATATTTAATAGAGGCTTTCAAAATTATGAGAGGTTTTGACAGAGTAAATCAGGAGAAACTGTTTCCTCTGGCAAGTGGGTCAGGAACCAGGGATCAAAGATTTAAAATAATTGGCAAAAGTTCTAGAGGGGAGATGAAGAGAAATTTCTTCACGCAGAGGGTTGTTCCAATCTGGAACGCAGTATCTGAAAGGGCGGTGGAATCAGATTCCATAGGAACCTTCAAAAGGCAATTGGATAAATAATTGAAGAGGACAAATTTGCAGGTCTGTGAGGAAAGAGCAGGGGGGAGTGTGGGGCTAATTGGAGAGGTCTTTCAAAGAGCCGGCACAGGCACGATGGGCTGAATGGCCTTCTCCTGTGCGGTACGATTCCCTGATTCGACCCCCTCCGCATCACCCAGACTCCAAACAATGCTCACTTGGAACGCTGGGATAAGTGTGGACGACACGAACTGAGACCGGGACACCTGGCTCTGTGACTCTGCCCGAGTCTCTCAGCCTCATTTACCTCCCTGAGATTGCACCATCAGTATTACTGGTGGTAAGGATTGAGGCCTGTGACCACAAGCTAGTCCCAGACAGTCCATTAGTGAAGAATTCCAGACTGGAGTCACTGAAATTCTTTCTCCCATTTACTGATGGGGAAACTAATTGGCCAAAGGCATCCTCACCGCCTCGCACGCACTACAGTATAGTAGAGTCAAACTACAACTAATGACCTCGATGAAGGGACCGAGTGTAATGTATCCAAGTTTAGTGGCGATACAAAGCTAGGTGGAACAATAAGCTGTGAGGAGAACACATAAAGTCTGCAAAGGGATATCGATAGACTAAGTGAGTGGGCTGTCAGGTGGCAAATGAAGTAAAATGTAAGGAAATGTGAGGTTATTCACTTTGGTAGGAAGAATAGAAAAACAGAATATGCGCCCGGACGATATTTGCGCCCCAAATGGGGCGCGACCTAATTTCTACCCCATAAGATTCTGAGGGGGATTGACAGGGTAGATGCTCAGAGGCTGTGTACCCGCTGGCTGGAGTTTCTAGAACCAGGGGTCACAGTCTCAGGATAAGGGGTAGGCCATTTAAGACTGAGATGAGGAGGAATTTCTTCACTCAGAGGGTTGTGAGTCTTTGGAATTCTCTGCCCCAGAGGGCTGTGGATGCTGAGTCTTTGAGTATATTCAAGGCTGAGATCGATAGGTTTTTAGACTCTAGGGGAATCAAGGGATATGGGGATCGGGTGAGAAAGTGGAGTTGAGGTCGATGATCAGCCATGATCGAATTGAATGTGCTCGAGGTGCCGAATGGCCGACTCCTGCTCCTAATTCTTATGTTCTTATGTACAAAAGGTTAAAAGCGACTGCCAAAGATGTCACCCCATGAATGCTGAAAGTACTTGGACCAGGATTCACTCTCCATTATCTAATGCTAAATGAGGGGACTTCAGTTGCCTGGAGAGACTGGAGAAGCTGGGGTTGTTCTCCTTGGAGCAGAGAAGGTTAAGAGGAGATTTGATAGAGGCGTTCAAAATCATGAACAACAACAACAACAATTTGTAATTATATAGCGCCTTTAACGTAGTAAAACGTCCCAGGGCGCTAAACAGGAGCGTTATAAAACAAAAATTTGACACCGAGCCACATAAGGAGAAATTAGGGCAGGCAAAGAGGTCGGTTTTAAGGAGCGTCTTAAAGGAGGAGAGAGAGGCGAAGAGGTTTAGGGAGGGAATTCCAGAGCTCGGGGCCCAGGCAGCTGAAGGCACAGCCACCAAAATTTGAGCGATTCTAATCAGGGATGCTCAAGAGGGCAGAATTAGAGGAACGCAGAGATCTCGGGGGGTTGTGGGGCTGGAGGAGGTTACAGAGATAGGGAGGGGCGAGGAGGCCATGGAGGGATTTGAAAACAAGGATGAGAATTTTAAAATCGAGGCGTTGCTTAACCGGGAGCCAATGTAGGTCAGTGAGCACAGGGGGTGATGGGCGAACGGGACTTGGTGCGAGTTAGGACACGGGGCAGCCGAGTTTTGGATGCGCTCATGTTTACGTAGGGTGGAATGTGGGAGGCCGGCCAGGAGTGTGTTTGAATAGTCAAGACTATAGGAAACGGTGTTCATAGAATAAATAAGGAGAAACTGTTTCTCCTTTGTGTCTGCCATTGTTTCCAATGGTTCGCTGTGTAACTGGTTCCCTCGACTGGTTACCAGCTCCCTCAATGTATCATTGTGTAAAGACATTGACATAAAACGCTGTCAGATTTACTGTTATCACCGACACTCTGGTTACAGTTTGAGTTTGTGTTTATTCTGTCACACATACTATTCCTATTTTGCTGCATTATCTCCAACACAAACACCTTTATAAATTCCGGCCACAGCCTCGAATGTTTACATAAACCCGCTTCAAATGAATCCCAGGATTCAACGAGGAGGGTTGTGTCAACGGAGGATATTTGACTGAAAAAAAGACTTACATTTCTCCAGCGCCTTTCACCACCTCAGGACGTCCCAAAGCGCTTTACAGCCAATGAAGTACTTTTTTGAAGTGTCACTGTTATAATGTAGGAAATGCGGCAGCCAATTTGCGCACAGCAATCTCCCACAATCAACAATGTGATAATGACCAGATCATCTGTTTTAGTGATGTTGATTAAGGGATGAATTTTGGCCCCAGGACACCGGGGACAACTCCCCCCTGCTCTTCTTCGAAACAATGCCATGGAATCTTTTACATCCACCTGAGAGAGTAGACGGGGACCTCGGTTTAATGTCTCATCTGAAAGATGGCGACTCTGACAGTGCAGCACTCCCTCAGTACTGCCCCTCCGACAGTGCGGCGCTCCCTCAGTACTGCCCCTCCTCCAGCCCCACAACCCTCCCAGATCTCAGCGCTCCTCTAATTCTGGCCTCTCGCGCATCTCCCGATTTCCATCGCTCCACCATTGGCGGCCGTGCCTTCAGCCGCCTGGGCCCCGAGCTCTGGAATTCGCTCCCTAAACCTCTCCGCCTCTCTCTCCTCCTTTAAGACACTCCTTAAAACCGACCTCTTTGACCAAGCTTCTGGTCCCCTGTGCTAATGGCCCGTATTTTCCGATGCCTAGGGGTGTGTACGAGCTGTGTACACACCCGTAGGGACATCGGAAATGCCAGTTTCAGGCATGCGAAGCGCATGCGCTGAAAACCAGCATTTCTGATCTGTCAAGAATGCTCTTGACAGATCGGACGCCTGCCCGGGAAAAGGGCCTCTGCGGGGGGAGAGTTCCGCTTTCTGCAGAACCTCCGGCTGCAGGAAACCCTCAGAAATCTTACGCCTGGGAAAAGCATAAGAGTTGAAGAAAGTAAAAAAAATATTTTGTTTTCACTCATTTATAATTTAAAAATACTTTTAAAAAAGGTAAGTGTATTTTTAGCCCCGTTAAAAACTTTAATTATTTTTTTCAAAATATTAAACTTTTGTTTAAAATAGTTGGCCAGAAATTTGTCTCTTGTTGGGTGAGTACGCGCTGTGTACTCACCCGTAAGGCCAGCTGATGGGCCAGTTTCACGCATGCACTGCGCATGCGCGGGAAACCGGAACTTCCGTTCCCCTGAAGGAAGGGGTCAGAAGTCGAACGCGTGCGCGGTAGAGGCAGCTCGCGCGGTGAACTTATTTTTTTTTCAGGTTTCTCCGTGAGGGTGTGTATGGAGAAGCTGCACTTTTAAAAAGGAGACGCAAGGCCTGTTTTTAACAAGGTAAGTGGTTAATTAATTACAATTTAAACATTTTTTCAACAGGTTTATCATTATTACATACTTTAAAGAAAGGTAAGCTTATTTTAGCACCGTTAAAAAGAATTATTAACTTTTTCAAAAATTTAAATTTTTGTTTAAAGTAGTTAATTTATGCAACATAATAGTTATTTTAAAAATGTGATGTCTTTTTAAATTTATTTGAAGTTTTCGTGAGGTTTTGGGGCCGATCTCTATTCATAGATTTGACAGGTCTTCCTGTCAAATCTATGAATGGGGATTCCCTGCTCCGATTGGCTCTCCATGGGCCACGTGATCCCAGGGGATGCTTCGAACTAACTGCGCCCCTGGGATACGCAAGCACTGCGCGCCGGCAGCTGCAGGAGGCCCAGGACCCGAAGTCCTCGTGGGCCCGAAGCACAACGGCAGGCGCGGTAGGCAAGTATGCGCGCGATGCTTGCACCCACGGGAAGCCGGAGAGCCGAATTTCTGGCCCAATGTAATTGTAACTCAGTTTAAAAACGTGATGGTTTTTTGAAAATTTATTGAATGGGTCTATCTGTCAAAAGTATGAAGGGAGATTCCCTTCTCCTATTGGCTCTCCATGGCCCACGTGATCTCAGGGACGCCTGCGAACCGCCTGCGCCCCTGGGATACGGGGGCCCTGCGCATTTCATCGTGGAGAGGCCCAGGAGCGGAAATGGCCGCACCTCGGGAGCCCTCAGGTAAGGGCGGAGAGTTTTTTCTGGTAGGAGGCATCCGCACGCAGGAAGCTTCCTGTCGGAAATTAGGGGCCAATGTCTCCTTACGTGACTCGGTGTCACATTTTGTTGGATAATCGCTCCGTGGGACCTTTTACTACATTAAAGGCGCTATGTAAATGCAATTTGTTGTTGTTGTTCTCGAGAGGGTCAGGAGCGACACGGCCGTGCCGGGGGGGGGGGGGTCGGGGTGGGGTCAGAGGGCGTGAGGCGCTTCGGGACGTCCTGAGGTGGTGAAAGGCGCTGTAGAAATGCGAGTCCTTTCTTTCCCAATCGGCACCGACTCCGCTAACTGGGTTGTTGCTGCCGAGGCAATCCTCAGATTTACCCCGGGTTCCAAGTAACAGCGCTGTCGATGCGTGAGAGCGAGGCGCAATCTGCAGTATAACTGCAGCCCGACTGACATCTCCAGACTGTGAGAAGAAATAAAATTGACAAGTGCGAGTGGAGTCCGATAGTTTTTATTGCGAGGTTCTGCCCACCTGGGATTTGGACACAAAACTGAACATAGAGGATACACCGAAAACACAGATCGAATAATTCAATTCCATGCTCTTCACAACTCAAAGGGACTGGGAGCGATTCTCAGTACAAACATCCCAACAATAATACACTAAAGGATTGAACTGGTTATTAATCTATAAACGTTTAAAATCTGACACCGGCTGACATCAGACGTCTTATCCAAAGGCAGGGCTCCATTTTCGACACGATTCACTGAAGTTCCTCAAAGATTAAACAGGCTCCTCAAAAAAGCGCGCAACTGATTCAAAATGTCCCTGCAATTTAATAAATAACGTCAATAGCGTCACTTTTCATGATAAAGTAGCTATTCACAGTGGCAGAAGGTGGGCACTGGTGTTCCACAAGGATCAGTACTGGGACCACTGCTGTTCACAATTTACATTAACGGTTTAGACTTTGGAATCAAAAACACAATTTCTAAATTTGCAGATGACACCAAAATGGGGGGGGGATAGTCAATACTGAGGAGGATTGCAACAAGTTACAGGAGGACATTAATAAACTTGCAGAATGGACATATAAATGAAGTTCAACACAGATAAATGTGAGGTATTACATTTTGGTAGGAAGAATAGGGAGGTCACTTATCACTTGGAGGGTGCGAGTCTCGGTGGGGTAGAGGAACAAAGGGATCTCGGAGTACAAATACACAAATCACTGAAAGTTGCGACACAGGTTAACAAGGCCATAAAATAAAAGCAAGCCAAGCACTAGGGTTTATTTCTGGAGAGATAGAATTGAAAAGTAGGGAAGTTATGCTAAACCTGTATCGAACCTTGGTTAGACCACACTTGGAGCACTGCGCACAGTTCTGGTCGCCATATTATAAAAAGGATATAGAGGCACTGGAGAGGGTGCAGAGAAGATTTACAAGGATAATACCAGAAATGTGAGGGTATACATATCAGGAAAGGATGAACAGGCTGGGTCTCTTCTCTCTTGAAAAAAGGCTGAGTGGTGACCTAATAGAGGTCTTTAAAATGATGAAAGGTTTTGATAGAGTGGATACAGAGAGAATGTTTCCACTTGTGGGGAAGAGCATAACTAAAGGCTATCAATATAAGATAGTCACCAAGAAATCCAATCGGGAATTCAGGAGAAACTTCTTTACCCAGAGAGTGGTGGGAACGTGGAACTCGCTACCACAGGGAGTGGTTGAAGCGAATGGATACATTTAAGGGGAGGCTAGATAAGCATATGAGGGAGAAGGGAATAGAGGGTTATGCTGATAGAGTTAGATGAGGAAAGACGGGAGGAGGCTCGAGCGGAGCATAAACACCGGTATGGACTGGTTGGGCCGAATGGCCTGTTTCTGTGCCGTATATCCGATGTAATCCTATGTAAAAGCCCAGTAGAATGTCGAGTTAGATCGCCCAATGGTACAAGGCAGAGGGAGTCCTGTCCAAACTGGACAGTGCGCTGGTCAGATCTCACTCTGAGCATTGGCTCCAGTTCCGGTCACTGCGACACAAGGGAGATACTGAACTGATTCCAGGGATGAGGGAATTCAGTTATGTGGAGAGACTGGAGAAGCTGGGATTGTTCTCCTTAGAGCAGAGAAGGTTGAGAGGAGACTTGATCGAGGTGTTCAAAATCATGAGGGGCCAGAGCAGATAGAGAGAAACTGTTCCCATTGATCGAGAACCAGAGGACACAGATTTAAGGTAATCGGCAGAACAACCAAAGGAGACAAGAGGAAATCTTTTTTACGCAGCGAGTGGTTATGACCTGGAATGCACTGCCTGAGTGGGTGGTGGAGGCAGATTCAATCGTGGCTTTCAAAAGGGAATTGGATAAGTACCTGAAGGAAAAAAAATTTCAGGGCTACGGGGAAAGGGCGGAGGAGTGGGATTAGCTGAAGTGCTCTTGCAGAGAGCCGGCACGGGCTCGACGGGCCGAATGGCCTCTTTCTGTGCGGTCAGCATTCTGTGATTCTATGATTCTAGTTCTGGTGTCCCTACAAGTGGAAACATCTTCTCTACACCTACCCTATCTAATCACTTCATCATTTTAAAGACCTCTATCAGGTCACCCCTCACTCTTCTCTTTTCTAGAGAAAAGAGCCCCGGCCTGTTCAATCTTTCCTGATAGTTATAACCTCTCAGTTCTGGTATCATTCTTGTGAATCTTTTCTTTTGCACCTTCTCCAGTGCCTCAGTAATCCTTTTTGTAATATGGAGATCAGAACTGGGCACAGAATTCTAAATGGTGAGTTGGTGAATCAAGCTAGGGAGATATTCCCAGTTTAGTTGAAGGCTATATTGGCCTTAGAGGGAGGGCAGCGTAGGTTTACCAGAATGATACCCGGACTCCAAGGGTTAAATTACGAGGAGAGATTACACAAACTAGGGTTGTATTCCCTGGAATTTAGAAGATTAAGGGACCAAAGTTTTCAGGATATTAAGGGGAACAGATATGGTAGACAGAGAGAAACTATTTCTGCTGGTTGGGGATTCTAGGACTAGGGGGCGTAGTCTAAAAATTAGAGCCAGACCTTTCAGGGGTGAAGTTAGGAAACACTTCTACACACAAAGGGTGGTAGAAGTTTGGAACTCTCTTCCGCAAACGGCAATTGATGCTGGGCCAATTGTTAATTTTAAATCTGAGATTGATGGCTTTCTGTTAACCAAAGGTATTGAAGGATATGGGCCAAAGGCGGGTGGATGGAGTTAGGTCACAGATCAGCCATGATCTCATTGAATGTCGGAACAGGCTCGAGGGGCTGAATGGCCTCCTCCTGTTCCTATGTAACAGGCTCGAGGGGGCTGAATGGCTTCCTCCTGTTCCTGTGTTCCTAACGGCACTGATTCTGCCCAGTCGCACAGCGCACAGAGAGAGCGAAGCCCTTTGAAGGAAGCACCTAAAAATCACACGTACTGGAGGGTGCTTCGTAAAGCGCGGTTGTTCATAAGGGCCGTGAGGGATGCCTTGATCTGGCTGAACAGATTCTGGGCTCCGCCTCGCCCGCGAGCCAGGTTTAATTCAGCGGGTGGATCCAGGCTCTGGCTATCGTCCGACGCTTGTGCTGGAGCAAGAAAGAGGGTTTAGTTCAAACACCAACGTCCACATCCTTTCAATACAACAGCCTGATGGGTCTCATAGCAACAATCTGAACTAACATCTGCAGCTCAAGGATCCTCTCTCAATCCATCCCCTCTCTCAATTGCAGTATTGAATAAGTATTATCGTGGCACCAATTCGACCCAAATATTCGCAGCAGGAAGAGCAAAACCAATCTTCATATTGCCCCTTCGAATTACTTCAATCACTCCTCTTTTCATACATGCATTGTATCTGCTGTGGCTCAGTGGGTAGCACTCTCTCTCTCTCTCTCCTCTGAGTCAGGAGGTCGTGGGTTCGAGTCTCACTCCAGAGACTGGAGCCCCGTAATCCAGGCCGACAATCCAGTGTAGTATTGAGGGAGCGCTGCACTGTCAGAGGGTGCAGTACTGAGGGAGCACCGCACTGTCAGAGGGGCAGTGCTGAGGGAGCGCCGCACTGTCGGAGGGGCAGTACTGAGGGAGCGCTGCACTGTCAGAGGGTGCAGTACTGAGGGAGCGCCGCACTGTGGGAGGGGCAGTACTGAGGGAGCACCGCACTGTAGGAGGGGCAGTACTGAGGGAGCGCCGCACTGTCGGAGGGTGCAGTACTGAGGGAGCGCCGCACTGTCGGAGGGTGCAGTACTGAGGGAGCGCCGCACTGTCGGAGGGGCAGTACTGAGGGAGCACCGCACTGTCGGAGGGGCAGTACTGAGGGAGCACCGCACTGTCGGAGGGACAGTATTGAGGGAGCGCCGCACTGTAGGAGGGGCAGTACTGAGGGAGTGCCGCACTGTCGGAGGGGCGGTACTGAGGGAGCACCGCACTGTCGGAGGGGCAGTACTGAGGGAGCGCCGCACTGTAGGAGGGGCAGTACTGAGGGAGCACCGCACTGTCGGAGGGTGCAGTACTGAGGGAGCGCCGCACTGTCGGAGGGGCAGTACTGAGGGAGAGCTGCACTGTCAGAGGGTGCAGTACTGAGGGAGCGCCGCACTGTCGGAGGGGCAGTACTGAGGGAGCGCCGCACTGTCGGAGGGGCAGTACTGAGGGAGCGCCGCACTGTCGGAGGGGCAGTACTGAGGGAGCGCCGCACTGTCGGAGGGGCCGTACTGAGGGAGCGCCGCACTGTCGGAGGGGCAGTACTGAGCAAGTGCCGCACTGTCGGAGGGGCAGTACTGAGGGAGTGCCGCACTGTTGGAGGGGCAGTACTGAGGGAGCGCCGCACTGTCGGAGGGGCAGTACTGAGGGAGCGCCGCACTGTCGGAGGGGCAGTACTGAGGGAGAGCCGCACTGTCGGAGGGGCAGTACTGAGGGAGTGTTGCACTGTCGGAGGGGCAGTACTGAGGGAGCGCCGCACTGTCGGAGGGGCAGTACTGAGGGAGCGCCGCACTGTCGGAGGGGCAGTACTGAGGGAGCGCCGCACTGTCAGAGGGGCAGTACTGAGGGTGCGCTGCACTGTATGAGGGTCAGTACTGAGGGAGCGCCGCACTGTCGGAGGGGCATTACTGAGGGAGCGCCGCACTGTCGGAGGGGCAGTCCTGAGGGAGCGCCGCACTGTCGGAGGGTGCAGTACTGAGGGAGCGCCGCACTGTCGGAGGGTGCAGTCCTGAGGGAGCGCCGCACTGTCGGAGGGGCAGTACTGAGGGATTGTTTCACTGTCGGAGGTGCCGTCTTTCAGATGAGACGTTATACCGAGGCCCCGTCTGCCCTCTCTCAGGTGGACGTAAAAGATCCCATGAACACTATTGGAAGAAGAGCAGGGGGGGAGTTCTCCCTGGTGACCTGGGCCAATATTCATCCCTCAATCAACATGACTAAAACAGATGATCTTGGTCATTATCACATTGCTGTTTGTGGGAGCTTGCTGTGCGCAAATTGGCTGCTGCGTTTCCCACATTACAAAAGTGACTACTTTTCAAAAAGTATTTCATTGTCTGTGAAGCGCTTTGGGACGTCCTGAGGTTGTGAAAGGTGCTGGAGAAATGCAAGATCTTTTTGTTAATTCTTTGGAAAGCCCGACAACCTCCCATCTTGCCAGCTCCCGCCTTGCTGTCCAAAGCCGGCTCAAAGCCCATCTCTGAGCTGATGCCAGCACCCTCTCTCAGCCCTCTCTACATTCCCTTTCTCCCTCCCCCTCAGTGTCCACCGCTTTCCCCTCCTCAGTGCCGAACGCATTTGAGGCGTCTTCCTGTAGGTGGGGCAATCGACCGTCGAATCTCTTCCTGTCTGTTCCAGACACTTACCCACAAGCACAGACAGGAAGAGGCTTAGGAGAGCCAGCATCACCACCGAGGACCGCATTTTCATGAAGGACTTGAGCTTTCAACTGAAGACAGGAGACAAGACAGAAAGGAGTGAGGTTCTCCCACAGTTCCTCGCAAGTTCAATTCGCTCCAACTCCCTCTCCCAGCTCCTCTAAACCAGCCCCTGGTTCAGCTTGGCTCAGCGGGCAGCACTCTGAGTCAGGAGATCGTGGGTTCGAGACCCACTCCAAATACTTGAGCCCAGGATCTGGGCCGACCCGCCCAGTGCAGTACCGAGGGAGCGCCACACTGTCGGAGGGGCAGTACCGAGGGAGCACCGCACTGTCGGAGGGTGCAGTACTGAGGGAGCGTCGCACTGTCGGAGGGTGCAGTACCGAGGGAGCGTCGCACTGTGGGAGGGGCGGTACTGAGGGAGCGCCGCACTGTCGGAGGGGCAGTACTGAGGGACTGCCGCACTGTGGGAGGGGCAGTACTGAGGGAGCACTGCACTGTCGGAGGGGCAGTACTGAGGGAGCGCTGCACTGTCGGAGGGGCAGTACTGAGGGAGCGCCGCACTGTCGGAGAGTGCAGTACTGAGGGAGCGCCGCACTGTCAGAGGGTGCAGTACTGAGGGAGTGCCGCACTGTCGGAGGGGCAGTACTGAGGGAGAGCCGTACTGTCGGAGGGTGCAGTACTGAGGGAGCGCCGCAGTGTCGGAGGGTGCAGTACTGAGGGAGCGCCACACCGTCGGAGGGGCAGTACTGAGTGAGCACCGCACTGTCGGAGGGGCAGTACTGAGGGAGCGCCACACTGTCGGAGGGTGCAGTACTGAGGGAGCGCCACACTGTCGGAGGGGCTGTACTGAGTGAGCGCCGCACTGTCGGAGGGGCAGTACTGAGTGAGCGACGCACTGTCGGAGGGGCAGTACTGAGTGAGCGCCGCACTGTCGGAGGGGCACTACTGAGGGAACACCGCACTGTCGGAGGGTGTATTACTGAGGGAGCGCCGCACTGTCTGAGGAGCAGTAAGTCAGATAACTGGTTGTTAATCCTCATTGGCGAAGGGGGAAGGAATTGGAGAATTTGATGCATTAAATTCTGGCCACCATCCCACATACTAAAAATTGAGGGTTTTTCTGATCTATTAACCAATTAAATAACAATGTGAATTTAGATAGCGCCTTTAACCTTGTAAAATTTCCCAAGGCACTTCACAGGAGCGATTATCAAGCAAAATTTGACACCGAGCCACATAAAGAGATATTAGGACAGGTGACTAAAAGCTTGTTCAAAGAGGTCGGTTTTAAGGAGCGTCTTAAAGGAGGGGAGAGAGAGGCGGAGAGGTTTAGGGAGGGAATTCCAGAGCTCGGGGCCCAGGCGGCTGAAGGCACGGCCGCCAATGGTGGAGCGATGGAAATCGGGGGATGCGCAAGAGGCCAGAATTGGAGGAGCGCGGGGATCTGGGAGGGTTGTGGGGCTGGGGGAGGTTACAGAGATAGGGAGGGGCGAGGAGACCATGGAGGGATGTGAAAACAAGGACGAGAATTTTAAAATCGAGGCGTTGCCGGACCGGGAGCCAATGTAGGTCAGCGAGCAACAGAGGGGGTGATGGGTGAACGGGACTCGGTGCGAGTTAGGACACGGGCCAGCAGGAGTTTTGGATGACCTCAAGTTTACGGAGGGTTGGAAGGTGGGAGCACATCTTTAAGGAACAAGCCTTTTAAATAAAATACAAATAAATGACATAGAAACATAGAAACATAGAAGATAGGAGCAGGAGTAAGCCATTCGGCCCCTCGAGCCTGCTCCGCCATTCGATGAGATCATGGCTGATCATCCAAACTCAGTACCCTGTACCTGCCTTCTCCCCATATCCCTTGATACCTTTAGCTTTAAGAAATATATCTAACTCATTCTTGAATATATTTAATGACTTGGCCTCAACTGCCTTCTGTGGTAGAGAATTCCACAGGTTCTCCACTCTCTGGGTGAAGAAATTCTTCCTCATTTCTGTCCTAAATGGCTTACCCCTTATCCTTAGATTATGACCCCTGGTTCTGGACTCTCCGACCATCGGGAACATTCTTCCTGCATCTAGTTTGTCCAGACCTGTCAGAATTTTATATGTTTCGATGAGATCCCCTCTCATTCTTCTATACTCCAGCGAGTATAAGCCCAATCGACCCAATCTCTCCTCATATGTCATTCCTGCCATCCCAGGTATCAGCCTTGTGAATCTTCGTTGAACTCCTTCCATGGCAAGAACATCCTTCCTCAGATAAGGCGACCAAAACTGCACACAGTACTCAAGGTGTGGTCTCACCAAGGCCCTGTACAACTGCAGCAGGACATCCCTGTTCCTATACTCAAACCCTTTCGCTATGAAGGCCAACATACCATTTGCCTTCTTCACCGCCTGCTGCACCTGCATGCTTACCTTCAGCGACTGGTGCACAAGGACACCCAGGTCTCGTTGCATTTCCCCTTCTCCCAATCTAATGCCATTCAGATAATAGTCTGCCTTTCTGTTTTTGACACCAATGTGGATAACCTCGCATTTATCCACATTATATTGCATCTGCCACGCTTCTGCCCACTCACCCAACCTGTCCAAATCATCCTGGAGTTACTCGGTATCCTCCTCGCAGCACACACTCCCACCCAGCTTTGTGTCATCTGCAAACTTGGAGATATTACATTTAGTTCCCTTATCCAGAACATTAATGTATATTGTGAATAGCTGGGGTCCAAGGACCGAACCCTGCGGTACCCCACTAGTCACTGCCTGCCACTCGGATAAAGGCCCATTAATTCCTACTCTCTGCTTACTGTCCGCCAACCAGTTCCAGAAAACCATCCCGTAAACATTCTAGGAATTCCTCCTTCACAGTACTTTTACTAATTTGGTTAGCCCAATCTATTTGTAAATTAAAGTCACCCATGATGACTGCTGTGCCCTTACTGCATGATTCTCTAATTTCCCTTTTAATGCCGTCCCCAACCTCCGTATTACTGGTTGGAGGTCGATATACCACTCCCACTAACGTTTTCTGCCCTTGTTATTTCTCAGTTCTACCCATACAGATTCCGCATCATCAGAGCTAATATCCTTCCTTTCAATTGTGTTAATCCCCTCTTTAACCAGCAATGCTACCCCACCTCCCTTTCTTTTTTGCCTATCTTTCCTAAATATTGAATACCCCTGGATGTTGAGTTCCCAGCCTTGGCCACCCTGGAGTCATGTTTCTGTAATCCCAATCAAATCGTATTCATTTACCTCGCTTAATATAACAAGTTAAAGCATCTCCAGTCCCTTAGCCCCGCACAGAAAATGCTTACCAGAACAGAGGTGTGCACTTGCAAGGATGCTGTCTTGACTGAATCTCTGGGAAGAAACTCTCCCTTTTTATTCGGGATTGAGTTGTCACGTGAATCACAGCCTCGGTTTCTAATTGCTGCTTTAATTGGGGGCAGTTATACTGCAGGCAGAGTCTGGCGAAACGCCTTGTGTGTTTTCTCGTGCTACACAGCATCTGCATTGCACAAGGGAGGGCCGTCGGGTTTCATTGCCTGGAGACAAATGCCTCTGTTCCATTTTGCAATGGGGTGAAGCAACTCCCGGGCTGGAACAGCACCAAGATTGGAAACTGCTGGACGGGTCATGGGGGGGTGAACACTGGGGAAATCAGGAGGTAGCCATGAGACGCTGAGCACTGCAGGATACGATACGGTCGCCTGTCACTTTAATTCTCCGCTCCACTCCCACTCTGGCCTCTCCGTCCTCGGCCTCTTACATTGTTCCAATGAAGCTCAACGTAAGCTCGAGGAACAGCACCTCATCTTTCCATTAGGCACTCTACAGCATTCTGGACTCAACATAGAGTTCAACAATTTCGGACCATAACCTCTGCCCCGATCCTTTTCTCCCGTTCATTTTTTTTTTCTCTCTCCCACATGGCAGCTGTCTTTCATTCTGCCATCGTCATTTACACTTCATCCAGAGGCATCTTTTGTTTCTTTACTTGTTCCATTACCATCTCCTTTTGCCTTGAACCTTAAGATGGAGAGTGAAGTAGTTGACTCAGAGACTAGGGTCCTGAATTTAAATAAAGGATACTACGATGGTATGAGGCGCGAGTTGGCTAGGATGGATTGGGGAACGTTACTTAAAGGGTTGACGGTGGATAGGCAAGTGGAGTGCAGCGAAGATTCACCAGACTGATACCTGGGATGGCAGGAATGACGTATGAAGAGAGATTGGGTCAATTGGGCTTGTATTCGCTAGAGTTCAGAAGAACGGCAGGGGATCTCATTGAAACTTATAAAATTCTAACAGGACTAGACAGACAAGATGCAGGAAGGATGTTCCCGATGGCCGGGGAGTCCAGAACCAGGGGTCACAGTCTAAGGATAAGGGGTAAGCCATTTAGGACTGAGATGAGGAGGAATTTCTTCACCCAGAGAGTGGTGAACCTGTGGAATTCTCTACCACAGAAGGCAGTTGAGTCCAATTCATTAAATATATTCAAGAAGGAGTTAGATATATTTCTTAAGGCTAAAGGGATCAAGGGATGTGGAGAGAAAGCAGGGACAGGTACTGAATTTGGATGACCAGCCATGATCGCATTGAATGGCACAGCAGGCTCGAGGGGCTGAAAGGCCTACTCCTGCTCCTATCTTCTATGTTTCTATGGAATGCGCTGCCTGAAAGGGCGATGGAAGCAGATTCAATAGTAACTTTCAAAAGGGGAATTGGATCAATACTTGAATAGGAGACATTTTTAGGGCTATGGGGAAAGAGCAGGGGGGAGTGGAACTAATTGGTGAGCTCTTTTCAACAGCCGGCACAGGCACGATGGGCCGAATGGCGTCCTTCTGTGCTGTATCATTCTACGATTCTGTGAACTGCACTCACTTTGAATCAGATTGGAAATATATTTGGAGATAAGAATGTCGATTTTAGACAAGGCTGCTCTATAAACAAAATCTCCTTTGTGTCTGCCATTGTTTCCTCAGGACGTCCCAAAGCGCTTTACAGCCAATGAAGTACTTTTTTGAAGTGTCTCTGTTATAACGTAGGAAACGCGGCAGCCAATTTGCGCACAGCAAGCTCCCACAAATAGCAATGTGATAATGACCAGATCATCTGTTTCAGTGATGTTGATTAAGGGATGAATATTGGCCCCAGGACACCGGGGACAACTCCCCCCTGCTCTTCTTCGAAACAATGCCACGGAATCTTTTACATCCACCTGAGAGATTAGACGGGGGCCTCGGTTTAATGTCTCATCTGAAAGATGGCGACTCTGACAGTGCGGCGCTCTCTCAGTGCTGCCCCTCCGACAGTGCGGCGCTCCCTCAGTACTGCCCCTCTGACAGTGCGGCGCTCCCTCAGTACTGCCCCTCCGACAGTGCGGCGCTCCGTCAGTACTGCCCCTCCGACAGTGCAGCGCTCCCTCAATACTGCCCCTCCGACAGTGCGGCGCTCCCTCAGTACTGCCCCTCCGACAGTGCGGCGCTCCCTCAGTACTGCTCCTCCGACAGTGCGGCGCTCCGTCAGTACTGCCCCTCCGACAGTGCGGCGCTCCCTCAGTACTGGCCTTCTGACAGTGCAGCGCTCCCTCAGTACTGCCCCTCCGACAGTGCGGCGCTCCCTCAGTACTGCCCCTCCGACAGGGCGGTGCTCCCTCAGTACCGCCCCTCCGACAGTGCGGTGCTCCCTCAGTACTGCCACTCTGGGGGTCCCCGGGAGTGTGTCAGTGTTTACAGGGGTCCCCGGGAGTGTGTCAGTATTGACAGAGGGTTCTCCGGGAGTGTGTCAGTATTTACAGGGGGTCCCTGGGAGTGTGTCAGTATTTACAGGGGGTCCCCGGGAGTGTGTCAGTATTTACAGGGGGTCCCTGGGGAGTGTGTCAGTATTTACAGGGGGTCCCTGGGAGTGTGTCAGTATTTACAGTGTGTCCCCGGGAGTGTGTCACTATTTATAGGGGGTCCCCGGGAGTGTGTCAGTATTTACAGGGGATCCCCGGGAGTGTGTCAGTATTTACAGGGGGTCCTTGGGAGTGTGTCAGTATTTACAGGGTGTATCCGAGAGTGTGTCAGTATTTATAGGGGGTCCCCGGGAGTGTGTCAGTATTTATATGGGGTCCCCGGGAGAGTGTCAGTATTTACAAGGAGTCCCCGGGAGTGTGTCAGTATTTACAGGGGTTCCCCGGGAGTGTGTCAGTAGTTACAGGGGTTCCCGGGAGTGTGTCAGTATTTACACGGTGTCCCCTGGAGTGTGTCAGTATTTACAGGGGATCCCCGGGAGTGTGTCAGTATTTACAGGGGGTCCCCGGGAGTGTGTCAGTATTTACAGGGGGTCTCCGGGAGTGTGTCAGTATTTACAGGGGGTCCCCGGGAGTGTGTCAGTATTTACAGGGGGTCCCCGGGAGTGTGTCAGTATTTACAGTGTGTCCCCGGGAGTGTGTCACTATTTATAGGGGGACCCGGGAGTGTGTCAGTATTTACAGGGGCTCCCCAGGAGTGTGTCAGTATTTACAGGGGGTCCTTGGGAGTGTGTCAGTATTTACAGGGTGTATCCGAGAGTGTGTCAGTATTTATAGGGGGTCCCCGGGAGTGTGTCAGTATTTATAGGGGGTCCCCGGGAGAGTGTCAGTATTTACAAGGAGTCCCCGGGAGTGTGTCAGTATTTACAGGGGTTCCCCGGGAGTGTGTCAGTAGTTACAGGGGTTCCCGGGAGTGTGTCAGTATTTACACGGTGTCCCCTGGAGTGTGTCAGTATTTACAGGGGATCCCCGGGAGTGTGTCAGTATTTACAGGGGGTCCCCGGGAGTGTGTCAGTATTTACAGGGGGTCCCCGGGAGTGTGTCAGTATTTACAGGGTGTCCCCGGGAGTGTGTCAGTATTACAGGGGATCCCCGGGAGTGGGTCGGTATTTACAAGGGGTCCCTGGGAGTGTGTCAGTATTTACAGGAGGTCACCGAGAGTGTGTCAGTATTTACAAGGGGTTCCCGGGAGTGTGTTTCAGTATTTACAGGGGGACCCCAGGAGTGTGTCAGTATTTTCAGGGGGTCTCCGGGAGTGTGTCAGTTTTTACAGGGAGTCTCCGGGAGTGTGTCAGTATTTACAGGGTGTGTCCAAGGGAGTGTGTCAGTATTTACAGGGGGTCCCCGGGAGTGTGTCAGTATTTACAGGGGGTCCCCGGGAGTGTGTCAGTATTTACAGGGGGTCCCCGGGAGTGTGTCAGTATTTACAGTGTGTCCCCGGGAGTGTGTCACTATTTATAGGGGGTCCCCGGGAGTGTGTCAGTATTTACAGGGGCTCCCCGGGAGTGTGTCAGTATTTACAGGGGGTCCTTGGGAGTGTGTCAGTATTTACAGGGTGTATCCGAGAGTGTGTCACTATTTATAGGGGGTCCCCGGGAGTGTGTCAGTATTTATAGGGGGTCCCCGGGAGAGTGTCAGTATTTACAAGGAGTCCCCGGGAGTGTGTCAGTATTTACAAGGGGTTCCCGGGAGTGTGTTTCAGTATTTACAGGGGGACCCCAGGAGTGTGTCAGTATTTTCAGGGGGTCTCCGGGAGTGTGTCAGTTTTTACAGGGAGTCTCCGGGAGTGTGTCAGTATTTACAGGGTGTGTCCAAGGGAGTGTGTCAGTATTTACAGGGGGTCCCCGGGAGTGTGTCAGTATTTACAGGGGGTCCCCGGCAGTGTGTCAGTATTTACAGGGGGTCCCCGGGAGTGTGTCACTATTTATAGGGGGTCCCCGGGAGTGTGTCAGTATTTACAGGGGCTCCCCGGGAGTGTGTCAGTATTTACAGGGGGTCCTTGGGAGTGTGTCAGTATTTACAGGGTGTATCCGAGAGTGTGTCAGTATTTATAGGGGGTCCCCGGGAGTGTGTCAGTATTTATAGGGGGTCCCCGGGAGAGTGTCAGTATTTACAAGGAGTCCCCGGGAGTGTGTCAGTATTTACAGGGGTTCCCCGGGAGTGTGTCAGTAGTTACAGGGGTTCCCGGGAGTGTGTCAGTATTTACACGGTGTCCCCTGGAGTGTGTCAGTATTTACAGGGGATCCCCGGGAGTGTGTCAGTATTTACAGGGGGTCCCCGGGAGTGTGTCAGTATATACAGGGGGTCCCCGGGAGTGTGTCAGTATTTACAGGGTGTCCCCGGGAGTGTGTCAGTATTTACAGGGGATCCCCGGGAGTGGGTCAGTATTTACAAGGGGTCCCCGGGAGTGTGTCAGTATTTACAGGAGGTCACCGAGAGTGTGTCAGTATTTACAAGGGGTTCCCGGGAGTGTGTTTCAGTATTTACAGGGGGACCCCAGGAGTGTGTCAGTATTTTCAGGGGGTCTCCGGGAGTGTGTCAGTTTTTACAGGGAGTCTCTGGGAGTGTGTCAGTATTTACAGGGTGTGTCCAAGGGAGTGTGTCAGTATTTACAGGGGGTCCCCGGGAGTGTGTCAGTATTTACAAGGGGTCCCCGGGAGTGTGTCAGTATTTACAGGGGGTCCCCGGGAGTGTGTCAGTATTTACAGGGGGTCCCCGGGAGTGTGTCAGTAATTGGAGGGGGTCCCCGGGAGTGTGTCAGAATTTACAGGGGGTCCCCGGGAGTGTGTCAGTATTTATAGGAGGTCCCCGGGACTGTGTCAGTATTTACAGGGGGTCCCCGGGACTGCGTCAATATTTAGCGGACGGTTCCCCACACAGTAAATTTTGGGAGTGACAGACAGAGACTGACTGTAAACCACATTGGTTTCCATCATTACTTCACTGCTTGGTTGGGAACGGCTGAATGATTCTGCTTGTTGTGTGAATTTAATCTTTAGACACTGAATTACACTCAGGAACCTGTTAACCGTGCCCGTATCGGAGCCGATGGATAGCAAGGAAATTTATCTAAACATTTACCAATCTCTGGTTCGGCCACAGCTGCAGTATGGGGTCCAATTCTGGGCGCCACACTTTAGGAAGGAGGTCAACGCCTTGGAGAGGGTGCGGAAGAGGTTTACCAGGATGAAACCAGGGATGAGGGACTTCAGTGACGTGGAGAGACTGGAGAAGCTGGGGTTGTTCTCCTTAGAGCAGAGAAGGTTAAGGGGAGATTGACCAGAATGGTACCAGGGATGAGGGACTTCAGTTACGTGGAGAGACTGGAGAAGCTGGGATTGTTCTCCTTAGAGCAGAGAAGGTTCAGGGGAGATTGACCAGAATGGTTCCAGGGATGAGGGACTTCAGTGACGTGGAGAGACTCGAGAAGCTGGGGTTGTTCTCCTTCGAGCAGAGAAGGTTAAGAGGATATTTAATAGAGGCTTTCAGAATTATGAAGGGTTTTGACAGAGTAAATCAGGAGAAACTGTTTCCTCTGGCAAGTGGGTCAGGAACCAGAGATCATAGATTTAAAATAATTGGCAAAAGATCTAGTGGGGAGATGAGGAGACATTTCTTCACGCAGAGGGTTGTTCCAATCTGGAACGCAGTATCTCAAAGGGCGGTGGAATCAGATTCCATAGGAAACTTCAAAAAGCAATTGGATAAATACTTGAAGAGGACAAATTTGCAGGGCTGTGGGGAAAGAGCAGGGGGGAGAGTGGGGCTAATTGGAGAGGTCTTTCAAAGAGCCGGCACAGGCACGATGGGCCGAATGGCCTCCTCCTGTGCGGTACGATTCCCTGATTCGACCCCCTCCGCATCACCCAGACTCCAAACAATGCTCACTTGGAACGCTGGGATAAGTGTGGACGACACGAACTGAGACCGGGACACCTGGCTCTGTGACTCTGCCCGAGTCTCTCAGCCTCCTTTACCTACCTGAGATTGCACCATCAGTATTACTGGTGGTAAGGATTGAGGCCTGTGACCACAAGCTAGTCCCAGACAGTCCATTAGTGAAGAATTCCAGACTGGAGTCACTGACATTCTTTCTCCCATTTACTGATGGGGAAACTAATTGGGCAAAGGAATCCTCACCGCCTCGCACGCACTACAGTATAGTAGAGTCAAACTACAACTAATGACCTCGATGAAGGGACCGAGTGTAATGTATCCAGGTTTAGTGGCGATACAAAGCTAGGTGGAACAATAAGCTGTGAGGAGAACACATAAAGTCTGCAAAGGGATATCGATAGACTAAGTGAGTGGGCAGTAAGGTGGCAGATGGAGTAAAATGTAAGGAAATGTGAGGTTATTCACTTTGGTAGGAAGAATAGAAAAACAGAATATTTTTTAAATGGTGAGTAACTTTCAAATGTTGGTGTTCAGAGAGATTTGGGTGTCCTCGTGCAAGAAACACAGAAAGCTAGTTCTGACGAAGGGTCATTGACCTGAAACGTTAACTCTGTTTCTCTCTCCACAGATGCTGCCTGACCTGCTGAGCATTTCCAGCATTTTCTGTTAATATTACAGAAAGCTAGCGTGCAGGTACAGCTTGCAATAAGGAAGGCAAATAGCATGTTGGCCTTTATTGCAAGGGGGTTGGAGTATAAGAGTAAGGACGTCTTGCTACAACTGTACAGGGCCTTGGTGAGACCACAGCTGGAGTACTGTGCACAGTTCTGGTCTCCTTATCTAAGGATGCATAGACTTGCCTTGGCGGCGGTGCAACAAAGGTTCACTAGATTGATTCCTGGGATGAGAGGGCTGTCCTTTAATGAGAGATTGTGTAGAATGGGCCGGTACTCTGGAGTTTAGAAGAATGAGAGGTGATCTCATTGAAACATAAAAGATTCTGAGGGGTATTGACAGGGTAGATGCTGAGAGGCTGTGTCCCCCCTGGCTGGAGTTTCTTGAACCAGGGGTCACAGTCTCAGGATAAGGGGTCGGCCATTTAAGACAGAGATGAGGAGGAATTTCTTCACTCAGAGGGCTGTGAATCTTTGGAATTCTCTGCCCCAGAGGGCTGTGGATGCTGAGTCTTTGAGTATATTCAAGGCTGAGATCGATAGATTTTTAGACTCTAGTTGAATCAAGGGATGTGGAGATCAGGTGAGAAAGTGGAGTTGAGGTCGATGATCAGCCATGATCGAATTGAATAGACATAGTAACATAGAATCTAGGAGCTCGAGGGGCCGAATGACCGACTCCTGCTCCTAATTCTTATGTTCTTATGTACAAAAGGTTAAAAGCGACTGCCAAAGATGTCACCCCATGAATGCTGAAAGTACTTGGACCAGGATTCACTCTCCACTATCTAATGGTAAATGAGGGGACTTCAGTTGCCTGGAGAGACTGGAGAAGCTGGGGTTGTTCTCCTTGGAGCAGAGAAGGTTAAGAGGAGATTAGATAGAGGCGTTCAAAATCATGAACAACAACAACAACAACTTGTTATTATATAGCGCCTTTAACGTAGTAAAACGTCCCAGGGCGCTAAACAGGTGCGTTATAAAACAAAAATTTGACACCGAGCCACATAAGGAGAAATTCGGGCAGGCAAAGAGGTCGGTTTTAAGGAGCGTCATAAAGGAGGAGAGAGAGGCGAAGAGGTTTAGGGAGGGAATTCCAGAGCTCGGGGCCCAGGCAGCTGAAGGCACAGCCACCAAAATTTGAGCGATTATAATCAGGGATGCTCAAGAGGGCAGAATTAGAGGAACGCAGAGATCTCGGGGGGTTGTGGGGCTGGAGGAGGTTACAGAGATAGGGAGGGGCGAGGAGGCCATGGAGGGATTTGAAAACAAGGATGAGAATTTTAAAATCGAGGCGTTGCTTAACCGGGAGCCAATGTAGGTCAGTGAGCACAGGGGGTGATGGGCGAACGGGACTTGGTGCGAGTTAGGACACGGGCCAGCCGAGTTTTGGATGCGCTCATGTTTACGTAGGGTGGAATGTGGGAGGCCAGCCAGGAGTGTGTTGGAATAGTCAAGACTGTAGGAAACGGTGTTCAAAGAATAAATAAGGAGAAACTGTTTCTCCTTTGTGTCTGCCATTGTTTCCAATGGTTTGCTGTGTAACTGGTTCCCTCGACTTGTTACCAGCTCCCTCAATGTATCATTGTGTAAAGACAGTGACATAAAACGCTGTCAGATTTACTGTTATCACCGACACTCTGGTTACAGTTTGAGTTTGTGTTTATTCTGTCACACAGACTATTCCTATTTTGCTACATTATCTCCAACACAAACACCTTTATAAATTCCGGCCACAGCCTCGAATGTTTACATAAACCCGCTTCAAATGAATCCCAGGATTCAACGAGGAGGGTTGTGTCAACGGAGGAGCTTTGACTGAAAAAAAAGACTTACATTTCTCCAGCGCCTTTCACCACCTCAGGACATCCCAAAGCGCTTTGCAGCCAATGAAGTACTTTTTTGAAGTGTCACTGTTACAATGTAGGAAACACGGCAGCCAAATTGCGCACAGCAAGCTCCCACAAACAACAATGTGATAATGACCAGATCATCTGTTTTAGTGATGTTGATTAAGGGATGAATATTGGCCCCAGGACACCGGGGAAAACTCCCCCCTGCTCTTCTTCGAAACAATGCCATGGAATCTTTTACATCCAACTGAGAGAGTAGAGGGGGCCTCGGTTTAAATTCTCATCTGAAAGACGGCACCTCAGACAGTGTGGCGCTCTCTCATTACTGTCCGTCTAACAGTGCAGCACTCCCTCAGTACTGCCCCTCCGACAGTGCGGCGCTCCCTCAGTACTGCCCCTCCGACAGTGCGGCGCTCCCTCAGTACTGCCCCTCCGACAGTGCAGCGCTCCCTCAGTACTGCCCCTCCGACAGTGCAGGTATCCCTCAGTACTGCCCCTCCGACAGTGCGGCGCTCCCTCAGTACTGCTCCTCCGACAGTGCAGGTATCCCTCAGTACTGCCCCTCCGACAGTGCAGCACTCCTCAATACTGCCCCTCCGACAGTGCGGCGCTCCCTCAGTACTGCCCGTCCGACAGTGCGGCGCTCCCTCAGTACTGCCCCTCCGACAGTGCGGCGCTCCCTCAGTACTGTCCTTCCGACAGTGCAGCACTCCCTCAGTACTGCCCCTCCGACAGTGCGGCGCTCCGTCAGTACAGCCCGTCCGACAGTGCGGCGCTCCCTCAGTGCTACCCCTCTGTCAGTGCAGCACTCCCTCAGTACTGCTCCTCCGAAAGTGCGGCGCTCCCTCAGTACTGTCCCTCTGACAGTGCGGCGCTCCCTCAGTACTGCCACTCTGACAGTGCGGCGCTCCCTCAGTACTGCCGCTCCGACAGTGCGGCGCTCCCTCAGTACTGCCCCTCCGACAGTGCGGCGTTCCCTCAGTACTGCCCCTCCGACAGTGCGGCGTTCCCTCAGTACTGCCACTCTGACAGTGCGGCACTCCCTCAGTACTGCCGCTCCGACAGTGCGGCGTTCCCTCAGTACTGCCCCTCCGACAGTGCGGCGTTCCCTCAGTACTGCCCCTCCGACAGTGCGGCGCTCCCTCAGTACTGCCCCTCCGACAGTGCGGCGCTCCCTCAGTACTGCCCCTCCGACAGTGCGGCGCTCCATCAGTGCTGCCCCTCCGACAGTGCGGCACTCCCTCAGTACTGCCCCTCCCTCAGAAGCGCTCCCTCAGTATTGCCCCTGTGGGATCCTGCATTGCATCTGTTGGGTGCCAGGTTGCACGGGAAGTGCTTTGGGGTGTTTCTGAGATGTAGTAAGGTGCTATATTAATCTAAGAGAGACCCTCCCTGCACCCAGTGTCTTGCCCGAGTTGGGGTGGGATACGCTCCCCTACGGAATGAACACCATCATGTTCAGGGGTCAGATCTTGATCCAAACCCGCAGTTATACTGTCGCCGTGAAGCTGAAAAAGTACGAGGCCGCGACTCAAGCCTTAGCGCGGTGGCTCAAAATATAAAACCCTGGTCAGACCCCATTCGGAGTCAGTGCGTTCGGTTCTGGGCCCCGCACCTCAGGAAGGATATCTTGTCCTCGGAGGGGGAGTAGCCCAGATTCTCCAGAACGGTACGCGGGGCTGAAAGGGTTAAATTACGAGGACAGGTTGGCACACACTAGGCTTGTGTTCCCTCGAGTTTAGAAGATTAAGGTGCGATCTGATCGAGGTTTTTGAGGTGATTAAAGGATTCGATAGGGTAGAGAGAGAGAAACTATTTCCTCTGGTGGGGGGAGTCTAGAACAAGGGGGCAGAACCTTCAAATTAGAGCCAGGCCGTTCAGGGGTGATGTCAGGAAGCATTTCTTCACACAAAGGGCATGGAAATCTGGAACTCTCTACCCCAAAAAGCTGTTCAGGGATAAGGAACACTGGTGGAGTGTGTCAGTATTTACAGTGGGTCCCCGGGAGTTTGTCAGTATTTACAGGGGGGGTCCCCGGGAGTGTGTCAGTATTTACAGGGGGTCCCCGGGAGTGTGTCAGTATTTACAGGGGGCCCCCGGGAGTGTGTCAGTATTTACAGGGGGTCCCCGGGTGTGTGTCAGTATTTACAGGGGGTCCCCGGGAGTGAGTCAGTATTTACAGAGGGTCCCCGGGAGTGTGTTTCAGTATTTACAGGGTGGGTCCCCGGGAGTGTGTCAGTATTTACAGGGGGTCCCCGGGAGTGTGTCATTATTTACATGGGCACCCCGGGAGTGTGTCAGTATTTACAGGGGGTCCCCGGGAGTGTGTCAGTATTTACAGGGGATCCCCGGGAGTGTGTCAGTATTTACAGGGGGTCCCCGGGCGTGTGTCATTATTTACAGGGGGTCCCCGGGAGTGTGTCAGTATTTACAGGGGCTCTCAGGAGTGTGTCAGTATTTACAGGAGGGGTCCCCGGGAGTGTGTCAGTATTTACAGGGCGGGTCCCCGGGAGTGTGTCAGTATTTACAGGGGGTCCCCGGGAGTGCGTCACTATTTACAGGGGTTACCGGGAGTGTGTTAGTATTTACAGGGGGTCCCCGGGGAGTGTGTCAGTATTTACAGGGAGACCCCGGGAGTGTGTCAGTATTTACAGGGGGTCCCCGGGAGAGTGTCAGTATTTACAGGGGGTCCCCGGGGGTGTGTCAGTATTTAAAGGGAGTCCCCGGGAGTGTGTCAGTATTTACACGGAATCCACGGGGAGTGTGTCAGTATTTACAGGGGGTCCCCGGGAGTGTGTCAGTATTTACAGGGGGTGCCCGGGAGTGTGTCAGTATTTGCAGGGGGTCCCCGGGAGTGTGTCAATATTTACAGGGTGGGTCCCCGGGAGTGCGTCAGTATTTACAGGGGGAATCCCCGAGAGTGTGTCAGTATTTACAAGGGATCCCCGGGAGTGTGTCAGTATTTACAGGGGGTCCCCGGGAGTGTGTCAGTATTTACAAGGGATCCCCGGGAGTGTGTCAGTATTTACAGGGGGTCCCCGGGAGTGCGTCAGTATTTACAGGGGGAATCCCCGGGAGTGTGTCAGTATTTACAGGGAAACCCCGGGAGTCTGTCAGTATTTACAGGGGGTCCCCGGGAGTATGTCAGTATTTACAGGGGGTCCCCGGGTGTGTGTCAGTATTTACAGGGGTCCCCGGGAGTGTGTCAGTATTTACAGGGAGTCCCCGGGAGTGTGTCAGTATTTACAGGGGTCCCCGGGAGTGTGTCAGTATTTACAGGGGGTCCCCGGGAGTGTGTCAGTATTTACAGGGGGTCCCCGAGAGTGTGTCAGTATTTACAGGGGGTCCCCGGGAGTCTGTCAGTATTTACAGGGGGTCCCCGGGAGTGTGTCAGTATTTACATGGGATCCCCGGGAGTGTGTCAGTATTTACAGGGGGTCCCCGGGAGTGTGTCATTATTTACAGGGGGTCCCCGGGAGTGTGTCAGTATTTACAGGGAGTCCCCGGGAGTGTGTCATTATTTACAGGGGGTCCCCTGGAGTGTGTCAGTATTTACAGGGGGGGTCCCCGGGAGTGTGTCAGTATTTACATGGGATCCCCGGGAGTGTGTCAGTATTTACAGGGGGTCCCCGGGAGTGTGTCAGTATTTACAGGGAAACCCCGGGAGTGTGTCAGTATTTACAGGGGGTCCCCGGGAGTCTGTCAGTATTTACAGGGGGTCCCCGGGAGTGTGTCAGTATTTACAGGGGGTCTCCAGGAGTGTGTCAGTATTTACATGGGATCCCCGGGAGTGTGCCAGTATTAACAGGGAGTCCCCGGGAGTGTGTCAGTATTTACAGGGGGTCCCCGGGAGTGTGTCAGTATTTACAGGGGGTCCCCGGGGGTGTGTCAGTATTTAAAGGGAGTCCCCGGGAGTGTGTCAGTATTTACAGGGAATCCCCGGGGAGTGTGAAAGTATTTACAGGGGGTCCCCGGGAGTGTGTCAGTATTTACAAGGGGTCCCCGGGAGTGAGTCACTATTTACAGGGCGTAACCGGGAGTGTGTTCGTATTTACAGGGTGTTCCCGGGTGTGTGTCAGTATTTACAGGGGGTCCCCGGGAGTGTGTCATTATTTACATGGGCACCCCGGGAGTGTGTCAGTATTTACAGGGCGTCCCCGGGAGTGTGTCAGTATTTACAAGGGATCCCCGGGAGTGTGTCAGTATTTACAGGGGGTCCCCGGGCGTGTGTCATTATTTACAGGGGGTCCCGGGGAGTGTGTCAGTATTTACAGGGGCTCTCAGGAGTGTGTCAGTATTTACAGGAGGGGTCCCCGGGAGTGTGTCAGTATTTACAGGGGGGGTCCCCGGGAGTGTGTCAGTATTTACAGGGGGTCCCCGGGAGTGCGCCACTATTTACAGGGGGTAACCGGGAGTGTGTTAGTATTTACAGGGGGTCCCCGGGAGGTGTGTCAGTATTTACAGGGAGACCCCGGGAGTGTGTCAGTATTTACAGGGGGTCCCCGGGAGTGTGTCAGTATTTACAGGGGGTCCCCGGGGGTGTGTCAGTATTTAAAGGGAGTCCCCGAGAGTGTGTCAGTATTTACAGGGAATCCCCGGGGAGTGTGAAAGTATTTACAGGGGGTCCCCGGGAGTGTGTCAGTATTTACAAGGGGTCCCCGGGAGTGAGTCACTATTTACAGGGCGTAACCGGGAGTGTGTTAGTATTTACAGGGGGTCCCCGGGAGTGTGTCAGTATTTACAGGGAGTCCCCGGGAGTGTGTCATTATTTACAGTGGGTCCCCGGGAGTGTGTTAGTATTTACAGGGTGTTCCCGGGTGTGTGTCAGTATTTACAGGGGGTCCCCGGGAGTGTGTTATTATTTACAGTAGGTCCCCGGGAGTGTGTTAGTATTTAAAGGGATCCCCGGGTGTGTGTCAGTATTTACAGGGGATCCCCGGGGTGTGTATCTGTATTTACAAGGGGTTCCACGGAATGTGTCAGTATTTACAGAGGGTCCCCGGGAGTGAGTCAATTTTTACATTGTTTCCCCAGGAGTGTGTCAGTATTTACAGGGGATCCCCGGGATTGTGTCAGTATTTACTGTGGGTCCCGGGAGTGTGTCAGTATTTACTGGGGGTCCCGGGAGTGTGTCAGTATTTACAGGGGGTCCCTGGGGATTGTGTCAGTATTTACAGGGGGTCCCCGGGAGTGTGTCAGTATTTACAGGGGTCTCTGGCAGTGTGTCAGTATTTACAGGGGGACCCCGGGAGTATGTCAGTATTTACAGGGGGTCCCCGGGAGTGTGTCTGTATTTACAGGGTGTCCCCGGGAGTGTGTCAGTATTTACAGGGGGTACCCGGGAGTGTGTCAGTATTTACAGGGTGGGTCCCCGGGAGTGTGTCAGTATTCACAGTGGGGGTCACCGGGAGTGTGTCAGTATTTACATGGGGTCCCCGTGAGTGTGTCAGTATTTACATGGGGTCCCCGTGAGTGTGTCAGTATTTACATGGGGTCCCTGGGAGTGTGTCAGTATTTACAGGGTGTCCCCGGGAGTGTGTCAGTATTTACAGGGAGTGCCCGGGAGTGTGTCATTATTTACAGGGGGTCCCCGGGAGTGTGTCAGTATTTACAGGGGGTACCCGGGAGTGTGTCAGTATTTACAGGGTGGGTCCCCGGGAGTGTGTCTGTATTTACAGGGGGTACCAGGGAGTGTGTCAGTAATTACAGGGGGACCCCGGGAGTGTGTCAGTATTTACAGGGGGTCCCCGGGAGTGTGTCAGTATTTACAGGGGGTGCCCGGGAGTGTGTCAGTATTTACAGGGGGTCCCCGGGAGTGTGTCAGTATTTACAGGGAATCCCCGGGAGTTTGTCAGTATTTACAGGGGGGGTCCCCGGGAGTGTGTCAGTATTTACAGGGGTTCCCCGGGTGTGTGTCAGTATTTTCAGGGGGTCCCCGGGAGTGTGTCAGTATTTACAGGGGGTCCCCGGGAGTGTGTCAGTATTTACAGGGAGTCCCCGGGAGAGTGTTTCAGTATTTACAGGGTGGGTCCCCGGGAGTGTGTCAGTATTTACAGGGGGTCCCCGGGAGTGTGTCATATTTACATGGGCACCCCGGGAGTGTGTCAGTATTTACAAGGGGTCCCCGGGAGTGTGTCAGTATTTACAGGGGATCCCCGGGAGTGTGTCAGTATTTACAGGGGGTCCCCGGGAGTGTGTCAGTATTTACAGGGGGTCCCCGGGAGTGTGTCAGTATTTAC
>JASTWF010000392.1:129595-292095 GCA_030390025.1 Squalus acanthias
GGGGCAGTACTGAGGGAGCGCCGGACTGTCGGAGGGGCAGTACTGAGGGAGTGCCGCACTGTCGGAGGGGCAGTACTGAGGGAGCGCCGCACTGTCGGAGGGGCTGTACTGAGTGAGCGCCGCACTGTCGGAGGGGCAGTACTGAGTGAGCGACGCACTGTCGGAGGGGCAGTACTGAGGGAGCGCCACACTGTCAGAGGGGCAGTACTGAGGGAGCGCCACACTGTCGGAGGGGCTGTACTGAGGGAGCGCCGCACTGTCGGAGGGGCAGTACTGAGGGAGCGCCACACTGTCGGAGGGGCTGTACTGAGTGAGCGCCGCACTGTCGGAGGGGCAGTACTGAGTGAGCGACGCACTGTCGGAGGGGCAGTACTGAGTGAGCGCCGCACTGTCGGAGGGGCACTACTGAGGGAACACCGCACTGTCGGAGGGTGTATTACTGAGGGAGCGCCGCACTGTCTGAGGAGCAGTAAGTCAGATAACTGGTTGTTAATCCTCATTGGCGAAGGGGGAAGGAATTGGAGAATTTGATGCATTAAATTCTGGCCACCATCCCACATACTAAAAATTGAGGGTTTTTCTGATCTATTAACCAATTAAATAACAATGTGAATTTAGATAGCGCCTTTAACCTTGTAAAATTTCCCAAGGCACTTCACAGGAGCGATTATCAAGCAAAATTTGACACCGAGCCACATAAAGAGATATTAGGACAGGTGACCAAAAGCTTGTTCAAAGAGGTCGGTTTTAAGGAGCGTCTTAAAGGAGGGGAGAGAGAGGCGGAGAGGTTTAGGGAGGGAATTCCAGAGCTCGGGGCCCAGGCGGCTGAAGGCACGGCCGCCAATGGTGGAGCGATGGAAATCGGGGGATGCGCAAGAGGCCAGAATTGGAGGAGCGCGGGGATCTGGGAGGGTTGTGGGGCTGGGGGAGGTTACAGAGATAGGGAGGGGCGAGGAGACCATGGAGGGATGTGAAAACAAGGACGAGAATTTTAAAATCGAGGCGTTGCCGGACCGGGAGCCAATGTAGGTCAGCGAGCAACAGAGGGGGTGATGGGTGAACGGGACTCGGTGCGAGTTAGGACACGGGCCAGCAGGAGTTTTGGATGACCTCAAGTTTACGGAGGGTTGGAAGGTGGGAGCACATCTTTAAGGAACAAGCCTTTTAAATAAAATACAAATAAATGACATAGAAACATAGAAACATAGAAGATAGGAGCAGGAGTAAGCCATTCGGCCCCTCGAGCCTGCTCCGCCATTCGATGAGATCATGGCTGATCATCCAAACTCAGTACCCTGTACCTGCCTTCTCCCCATATCCCTTGATACCTTTAGCTTTAAGAAATATATCTAACTCATTCTTGAATATATTTAATGACTTGGCCTCAACTGCCTTCTGTGGTAGAGAATTCCACAGGTTCTCCACTCTCTGGGTGAAGAAATTCTTCCTCATTTCTGTCCTAAATGACTTACCCCCTTATCCTTAGATTATGACCCCTGGTTCTGGACTCTCCGACCATCGGAACATTCTTCCTGCATCTAGTTTGTCCAGACCTGTCAGAATTTTATATGTTTCGATGAGATCCCCTCTCATTCTTCTATACTCCAGCGAGTATAAGCCCAATCGACCCAATCTCTCCTCATATGTCATTCCTGCCATCCCAGGTATCAGCCTTGTGAATCTTCGTTGAACTCCTTCCATGGCAAGAACATCCTTCCTCAGATAAGGCGACCAAAACTGCACACAGTACTCAAGGTGTGGTCTCACCAAGGCCCTGTACAACTGCAGCAGGACATCCCTGTTCCTATACTCAAACCCTTTCGCTATGAAGGCCAACATACCATTTGCCTTCTTCACCGCCTGCTGCACCTGCATGCTTACCTTCAGCGACTGGTGCACAAGGACAACCCAGGTCTCGTTGCATTTCCCCTTCTCCCAATCTAATGCCATTCAGATAATAGTCTGCCTTTCTGTTTTTGACACCAATGTGGATAACCTCGCATTTATCCACATTATATTGCATCTGCCACGCTTCTGCCCACTCACCCAACCTGTCCAAATCATCCTGGAGTTACTCGGTATCCTCCTCGCAGCACACACTCCCACCCAGCTTTGTGTCATCTGCAAACTTGGAGATATTACATTTAGTTCCCTTATCCAGAACATTAATGTATATTGTGAATAGCTGGGGTCCAAGGACCGAACCCTGCGGTACCCCACTAGTCACTGCCTGCCACTCGGATAAAGGCCCATTAATTCCTACTCTCTGCTTACTGTCCGCCAACCAGTTCCAGAAAACCATCCCGTAAACATTCTAGGAATTCCTCCTTCACAGTATTTTTACTAATTTGGTTAGCCCAATCTATTTGTAAATTAAAGTCACCCATGATGACTGCTGTGCCCTTACTGCATGATTCTCTAATTTCCCTTTTAATGCCGTCCCCAACCTCCGTATTACTGTTTGGAGGTCGATATACCACTCCCACTAACGTTTTCTGCCCCTTGTTATTTCTCAGTTCTACCCATACAGATTCCGCATCATCAGAGCTAATATCCTTCCTTTCAATTGTGTTAATCCCCTCTTTAACCAGCAATGCTACCCACCTCCCTTTCTTTTTTGCCTATCTTTCCTAAATATTGAATACCCCTGGATGTTGAGTTCCCAGCCTTGGCCACCCTGGAGCCATGTTTCTGCAATCCCAATCAAATCGTATTCATTTACCTCGCTTAATATAACAAGTTAAACCATCTCCAGTCCCTTAGCCCCGCACAGAAAATGCTTACCAGAACAGAGGTGTGCACTTGCAAGGATGCTGTCTTGACTGAATCTCTGGGAAGAAACTCTCCCTTTTTATTCGGGATTGAGTTGTCACGTGAATCACAGCCTCGGTTTCTAATTGCTGCTTTAATTGGGGGCAGTTATACTGCAGGCAGAGTCTGGCGAAACGCCTTGTGTGTTTTCTCGTGCTACACAGCATCTGCATTGCACAAGGGAGGGCCGTCGGGTTTCATTGCCTGGAGACAAATGCCTCTGTTCCATTTTGCAATGGGGTGAAGCAACTCCCGGGCTGGAGCAGCACCAAGATTGGAAACTGCTGGACGGGTCATGGGGGGGTGAACACTGGGGAAATCAGGAGGTAGCCATGAGACGCTGAGCACTGCAGGATACGATACGGTCGCCTGTCACTTTAATTCACCGCTCCACTCCCACTCTGGCCTCTCCGTCCTCGGCCTCTTACACTGTTCCAATGAAGCTCAACGTAAGCTCGAGGAACAGCACCTCATCTTTCCATTAGGCACTTTACAGCATTCTGGACTCAACATCGGGTTCAACAATTTCGGACCATAACCTCTGCCCCGATCCTTTTTTTCCGTTCATTTTTTTTTTCTCTCTCCCACATGGCAGCTGTCTTTCATTCTGCCATCGTCATTTACACTTCATCTAGAGCCATCTTTTGTTTCTTTACTTGTTCCATTACCATCTCCTTTTGCCTTGAATCTTAAGATGGAGAGTGAAGTAGTTGACTCAGAGACTAGGGTCCTGAATTTAAATAAAGGATACTACGATGGTATGAGGCGCGAGTTGGCTAGGATGGATTGGGGAACGTTACTTAAAGGGTTGACGGTGGATAGGCAAGTGGAGTGCAGCGAAGATTCACCAGACTGATACCTGGGATGGCAGGAATGACGTATGAAGAGAGATTGGGTCAATTGGGCTTGTATTCGCTAGAGTTTAGAAGAACGAGAGGGGATCTCATTGAAACTTATAAAATTCTAACAGGACTAGACAGACAAGATGCAGGAAGGATGTTCCCGATGGCCGGGGAGTCCAGAACCAGGGGTCACAGTCTAAGGATAAGGGGTAAGCCATTTAGGACTGAGATGAGGAGGAATTTCTTCACCCAGAGAGTGGTGAACCTGTGGAATTCTCTACCACAGAAGGCAGTTGAGTCCAATTCATTAAATATATTCAAGAAGGAGTTAGATATATTTCTTAACGCTAAAGGGATCAAGGGATATGGGGAGAAAGCAGGGACAGGGTACTGAGTTCGGATGACCAGCCATGATCTCATTGAATGGCGGAGCAGGCTCGAGGGGCTGAATGGCCTACTCCTGCTCCTATCTTCTATGTTGCTATGGAATGCGCTGCCTGAAAGGGCGATGGAAGCAGATTCAATAGTAACTTTCAAAGGGGAATTGGATCAATATTTGAATAGGAGACATTTTTAGGGCTATGGGGAAAGAGCAGGGGGGAGTGGAACTAATTGGAGAGCTCTTTTAAACAGCCGGCACAGGCACGATGGGCCGAATGGCCTCCTTCTGTGCTATATCATTCTACGATTCTGTGAACTGCACTCACTTTGAATCAGATTGGAAATATATTTGGAGATAAGAACGTCGATTTTAGACAAGGCTGCTCTATAAACAAAATCTCCTTTGTGTCTGCCATTGTTTCCAATGGTTCGCTGTGTAACTGGTTCCCTCGACTGGTTACCAGCTCCCTCAATGTATCATTGTGTAAAGACAGTGACATAAAACGCTGTCACATTTACTGTTATCACCGACACTCTGGTTACAGTTTGAGTTTGTGTTTATTCTGTCACACAGACTATTCTATTTTGCGACATTATCTCCAACACAAACACCTTTATAAATTCCGGCCACAGCCTCGAATGTTTACATAAACGCGCTTCAAATGAATCCCAGGATTCAACGAGGAGGGTTGTGTCAACGGAGGAGCTTTGACTGAAAAAAGATTCACATTTCTCCAGCGCCTTTCACCACCTCAGGACGTCCCAAAGCGCTTTACAGCCAATGAAGTACTTTTTTGAAGTGTCTCTGTTATAACGTAGGAAACGCGGCAGCCAATTTGCGCACAGCAAGCTCCCACAAATAGCAATGTGATAATGACCAGATCATCTGTTTCAGTGATGTTGATTAAGGGATGAATATTGGCCCCAGGACACCGGGGACAACTCCCCCCTGCTCTTCTTCGAAACAATGCCATGGAATCTTTTACATCCACCTGAGAGATTAGACGGGGGCCTCGGTTTAATGTCTCATCTGAAAGATGGCGACTCTGACAGTGCGGCGCTCTCTCAGTGCTGCCCCTCCGACAGTGCGGCGCTCCCTCAGTACTGGCCCTCAGACAGTGCGGCGCTCCCTCAGTACTGACCCTCCGACAGTGCGGCGCTCCGTCAGTACTGCCCCTCCGACAGTGCGGCGCTCCCTCAGTACTGCCCCTCCGACAGTGCGGCGCTCCGTCAGTACTGCCCCTCCGACAGTGCAGCCATCCCTCAATACTGCCCCTCCGACAGTGCAGCGCTCCCTCAGTACTGCCCCTCCGACAGTGCGGCGCTCCCTCAGTACTGCCCCTCCGACAGTGCGGCGCTTCCTCAGTACTGTCCCTCCGACAGTGCAGGTATCCCTCAGTAATGCCCCTCCGACAGTGCGGCGCTCCGTCAGTACTGCCCCTCCGACAGTGCGGCGCTCCCTCAGTACTGGCCTTCTGACAGTGCAGCGCTCCCTCAGTACTGCCCCTCCGACAGTGCGGTGCTCCCTCAGTACTGCCACTCTGGGGGTCCCTGGGAGTGTGTCAGTGTTTGCAGGGGTCCCCGGGAGTGTGTCAGTATTGACAGAGGGTTCTCCGGGAGTGTGTCAGTATTTACAGGGGGTCCCCGGGAGTGTGTCAGTATTTACAGGGGGTCCCTGGGAGTGTGTCATTATTTATAGGGGGTCCCCGGGAGTGTGTCAGTATTTACAGGGGGTCCCTGGGAGTGTGTCAGTATTTACAGGGGGTCCCTGGGTGTGTGTCAGTATTTACAGGGTGTCCCCAGGAGTGTGTCAGTATTTACATGGGGTCCCCGGGAGTGTGTCAGTATTTACAGGGGGTCCCCGGTAGTGTGTCAGTATTTACAAGGGGTCAACGGGAGTGTGTCAGTATTTAGAGGGGGTCCCCGGGAGTGTGTCAGTATTTACAGGGGTTCCCCGGGAGTGTGTCAGTATTTACAGGGAGTCCCCGGGAGTGTGTCAGTATTTACAGGGGGTCCCCGGGAGTGTGTCAGTATTTACAGGGGGTCCCGGGGAGTGTGTCAGTATTTACAGGGGGTCCCCGGGTGTGTGTCAGTATTTACAGGGGGTCCCCGGGAGTGTGTCAGTATTTATAGGCGGTCCCCGGGACTGTGTCAGTATTTACAGGGGGGTCCTCGGGAGTGTGTCAGTATTTACAAGGGGTCCCCGGTAGTGTGTCAGTATTTACAGGGGGTCCTCGGGAGTGTGTCAGTATTTAGAGGGGGTCCCCGGGAGTGTGTCAGTATTTACAGGGGGTCCCCGGCAGTGTGTCAGTATTTACAGGAAGTCCCCGGGAGTGTGTCAGTATTTACAGGGGGTCCCCGGGAGTGTGTCAGTATTTACAGCGGGTCCCCGGGAGTGTGTCAGTATTTACAGGGGGTCCCCGGGAGCGTGTCAGTATTTACATGGGGTCCCCGGGAGTGTGTCAGTATTTACAGGGGGTCCCCGGTAGTGTGTCAGTATTTACAAGGGGTCAACGGGAGTGTGTCAGTATTTAGAGGGGGTCCCCGGGATTGTGTCAGTATTTACAGGGGTTCCCCGGGAGTGTGTCAGTATTTACAGGGAGTCCCCGGGAGTGTGTCAGTATTTACAGGGGGTCCCCGGGAGTGTGTCAGTATTTACAGGGGGTCCCGGGAGTGTGTCAGTATTTACAGGGGGTCCCCGGGTGTGTGTCAGTATTTACAGGGGGTCCCCGGGAGTGTGTCAGTATTTATAGGCGGTCCCCGGGACTGTGTCAGTATTTACAGGGGGGTCCTCGGGAGTGTGTCAGTATTTACAAGGGGTCCCCGGGAGTGTGTCAGTATTTACAAGGGGTCCTCGGGACTGTGTCAGTATTTACAGGGGGTCCCCGGGAGTGTGTCAGTATTTACAAGTTGTCCTCGGGACTGTGTCAGTATTTACAGGGGGTCCCCGGGACTGCGTCAATATTTAGTGGACGGTTCCCCACACAGTAAATTTTGGGAGTGACAGACAGAGACTGACTGTAAACCACATTGGTTTCCATCATTACTTCACTGCTTGGTTGGGAACGGCTGAATGATTCTGCTTGTTGTGTGAATTTAATCTTTAGACACTGAATTACATTCAGGAACCTGTTAACCGTGCCTGTATCGGTGCCGATGGATAGCAAGGAAATTATTCTAAACATTTACAAATCTCTGGTTCGGCCACAGCTGCAGTATGGGGTCCAATTCTGGGCGCCACACTTTAGGAAGGAGGTCAACGCCTTGGAGAGGGTGCGGAGGAGGTTTACCAGGATGAAACCAGGGATGAGGGACTTCAGTGACGTGGAGTGACTGGAGAAGCTGGGATTGTTCTCCTTAGAGCAGAGAAGGTTCAGGGGAGATTGACCAGAATGGTTCCAGGGATGAGGGACTTCAGTGACGTGGAGAGACGGGAGAAGCTGGGGTTGTTGTCCTTGGAGCAGAGAAGGTTAAGAGGAGAATTGAAGGAGTCGTTCAAAATCATGAACAACAACAACAAAAACTTGTAATTATTTTGCGCCTTAAACGTAGTAAAACGTCCCAGGGCGCTAAACTGGAGCGTTATAAAACAAAAATTTGACACCGAGCCACATAAGGAGAAATTAGGGCAGGCAAAGAGGTCGGTTTTAAGGAGCGTCATAAAGGAGGAGAGAGAGGCGAAGAGGTTTAGGGAGGGAATTCCAGAGCTCGGGGCCCAGGCAGCTGAAGGCACAGCCACCAAAATTTGAGCGATTATAATCAGGGATGCTCAAGAGGGCAGAATTAGAGGAACGCAGAGATCTCGGGGGGTTGTGGGGCTGGAGGAGGTTTCAGAGATAGGGAGGGGCGAGGAGGCCATGGAGGGATTTGAAAACAAGGATGAGAATTTTAAAATCGAGGCGTTGCTTAACCGGGAGCCAATGTAGGTCAGTGAGCACAGGGAGTGATGGGCGAACGGGACTTGGTGCGAGTTAGGACACAGGCCAGCCGAGTTTTGGATGCGCTCATGTTCACGTAGGGTGGAATGTGGGAGGCCAGCCAGGAGTGTGTTGGAATAGTCAAGACTGTAGGAAACGGTGTTCAAAGAATAAATAAGGAGAAACTGTTTAAATATTTACAGGGGTTCCCGGGAGTGTGTCATTATTTACAGGGGATCCCCGGGAGTGTGTCAGTATTTACAGGGTGTCCCCGGGAGTGTGTTAGTATTTACAGGGTGTCCCCGGGAGTGTGTCAGTATTTACAGGGAGTCCCACTGAGTGTGTCAGTATTTACAGGGGTCCCCGTGAGTGTGTCAGGATTTACAGGGAATCCCCGGGAGTGTGTCAGTATTTACAGGGGTCCCCGGGAGTGTGTCAGTATTTACAAGGGGTCCCCGGGAGTGTGTCAGTATTTACAGGGAGTCCCCGGGAGTGTGTCAGTATTTACAGGGGCGTCCCCGGGAGTGTGTCAGTATTTACAGGGGGATTCTGGGAGTGTGTCAGTATTTACAGGGGCGTCCCCGGGAGTGTGTCAGTAATTACAGGGGGAGTCCCTGGGAGTGTCTCAGTATATACAGGGGTACCTGGGGAGTGTGTCAGTATTTACAGGGGGTCCCCGGGAGTGTGTCAGTATTAACAGGGGGCCCCTGGGAGTGTGTCAGTATTTACAGGGGGTGTCCCCGGGAGTGTGTAGGTATATACAGGGGTCCCTGGGGAGTGTGTCAGTATTTACAGGGGGTCCCCGGGAGTGTGTCAGTATTTACAGGGGGTCCCCGGGAGTGTGTCAGTATTTACAAGGGGAGTCCCCGGGAGTGTGTCAGTATATACAGGGGTCCCTGGGGAGTGTATCAGTATTTACAGGGGGTCCCCGGGAGTGTGTCAGTATTACAGGGCGTCCCCGGGAGTGTGTCAGTATTTACAGGGTGTCCCCGGGAGTGTGTCAGTATTTACAGGGGGTCCCTGGGAGTGTGTCAGTATTTACAGGTGGTCTCCGGGAGTGTGTCAGTATTTACAGAGGGTCCCCCGGAGTGTGTCAGTATTTACAGGGGGTCCCCGGGAGTGTGTCAGTATTTACAGGGGGTCCCTGGGAGTGTGTCAGTATTTACAGGGGGAGTCCCCGGGAGTGTGTCAGTATATACAGGGGTCCCTGGGGAGTGTGTCAGTATTTACAGGGGGTCCCCGGGAGTGTGTCAGTATTTACAGGGGGTGTCCCCGGGAGTGTGTCAGTATTTACAGGGGTCCCTGGGGACTGTATCAGTATTTACAGGTGGTCCCCGGGAGTGTGTCAGTATTTACAGGGGGTCCCTGGGAGTGTGCCAGTATTTACAGGGTGTCCCCGGGAGTGTGTCAGTATTTACAGGGGGTCCCTGGGAGTGTGTCAGTATTTACAGGGGGTCCCCGGGAGTGTGTCAGTATTTACAGAGGGTCCCCCGGAGTGTGTCAGTAGTTACAGGGGGTCCGCGGGAGTGTGTCAGTATTTACATGGGGTCCCCGGGAGAGTGTCAGTGTTTACAGGGGGTCCCCGGGAGTGTGTCAGTATTTACAGGGTGTCCCCTGGAGTGTGTCAGTATTTACAGAGGGTTCCCCGGGAATGTGTCAATATTTACAGTGGTTCCCGGGAGTGTGTCAGTATTTACAGGGGGGATCACCGGGATTGTGTCAGTATTTACAGGGTGTCCCCGGGAGTGTGTCAGTATTTACAGGGGGTCCCTGGGAGTGTGTCAGTATTTACAGGGGGTCCCCGGGAGTGTGTCAGTATTTGCAGGGAGTCCCCGGGAGTGTGTCAGTATTTACAGGGTGTCCCCGGGTGTGTGTCAGTATTTACAGGGGTTCCCGGGAGTGTGTCAGTATTTACAGGGTTCCCCGGGAATGTGTCAGTATTTACAGGGGGTCCCCGGGAGTGTGTCAGTATTTACAGGGGGTCCCCGGGAGTGTGTCAGTATTTACTGGGGGTCCCTGGGAGTGTGTCAGTATTTACAAGGGGAGTCCCCGGGAGTGTGTCAGTATATACAGGGGTCCCTGGGGAGTGTGTCAGTATTTACAGGGGGTCCCCGGGAGTGTGTCAGTATTTACAGGGGGAGTCCCCGGTAGTGTGTCAGTATATACAGGGGTCCCTGGGGAGTGTATCAGTATTTACAGGGGGTCCCCGGGAGTGTGTCAGTATTTACAGGGGGTCCCTGGGAGTGTGTCAGTATTTACAGGGTGTCCCCGGAAGTGTGTCAGTATTTACAGGGGGTCCCTGGGAGTGTGTCAGTATTCACAGGGGGTCCCCGGGAGTGTGTCGGTATTTACAGAGGGTCCCCCGGAGTGTGTCAGTAGTTACAGGGGGTCCGCGGGAGTATGTCAGTATTTACATGGGGTCCCCGGGAGAGTGTCAGTGTTTACAGGGGGTCCCCGGGAGTGTGTCAGTATTTACAGGGTGTCCCCTGGAGTGTGTCAGTATTTACAAAGGGTTCCCCGGGAATGTGTCAATATTTACAGTGGTTCCTGGGAGTGTGTCAGTATTTACAGGGGGGATCACCGGGATTGTGTCAGTATTTACAGGGTGTCCCCGGGAGTGTGTCAGTATTTACAGGGGGTCCCTGGGAGTGTGTCAGTATTTACAGGGGGTCCCCGGGAGTGTGTCAGTATTTGCAGGGAGTCCCCGGGAGTGTGTCAGTATTTACAGGGTGTCCCCGGGTGTGTGTCAGTATTTACAGGGGTTCCCGGGAGTGTGTCAGTATTTACAGGGTTCCCCGGGAATGTGTCAGTATTTACAGGGGGTCCCCGGGAGTGTGTCAGTATTTACAGGGGGTCCCCGGGAGTGTGTCAGTATTTACTGGGGGTCCCTGGGAGTGTGTCAGTATTTACAAGGGGAGTCCCCGGGAGTGTGTCAGTATATACAGGGGTCCCTGGGGAGTGTGTCAGTATTTACAGGGGGTCCCCGGGAGTGTGTCAGTATTTACAGGGGAGTCCCCGGTAGTGTGTCAGAATATACAGGGGTCCCTGGGGAGTGTATCAGTATTTACAGGGGGTCCCCGGGAGTGTGTCAGTATTTACAGGGGGTCCCTGGGAGTGTGTCAGTATTTACAGGGTGTCCCCGGAAGTGTGTCAGTATTTACAGGGGGTCCCTGGGAGTGTGTCAGTATTTACAGGGGGTCCCCGGGAGTGTGTCAGTATTTACAGAGGGTCCCCCGGAGTGTGTCAGTAGTTACAGGGGGTCCGCGGGAGTGTGTCAGTATTTACAGGGGGTCCCCGGGAGAGTGTCAGTGTTTACAGGGGGTCCCCGGGAGTGTGTCAGTATTTACAGGGTGTCCCCTGGAGTGTGTCAGTATTTACAGAGGGTTCCCCGGGAATGTGTCAATATTTACAGTGGTTCCTGGGAGTGTGTCAGTATTTACAGGGGGGATCACCGGGATTGTGTCAGTATTTACAGGGTGTCCCCGGGAGTGTTTCAGTATTTACAGGGGGTCCCTGGGAGTGTGTCAGTATTTACAGGGGGTCCCCGGGAGTGTGTCAGTATTTACAGGGAGTCCCCGGGAGTGTGTCAGTATTTACAGGGTGTCCCCGGGTGTGTGTCAGTATTTACAGGGGTTCCCGGGAGTGTGTCAGTATTTACAGGGTTCCCCGGGAATGTGTCAGTATTTACAGGGGGTCCCTGGGAGTGTGTCAGTATTTACAAGGGGTCCCCGGGAGTGTGTCCGTATTTACAAGGGGTCCCCGTGAGTGAGTCAGTATTTACAGGGGGTCCCCGGGAGTGTGTTGGTATTTACAGGGGGTCCCCGGGAGTGTGTCAGTATTTACAGGGGGTCCCCGGGACTGTGTCAGTATTTACAGAGGGTCACTGGGAATGAGTCAGTATTTACAGGGGGTCCCCGGGAGTGTGTTTGTATTTACAGGGGGTCCCCGGGAGTGTGTTAGTATTTACAGGAGGTCCCCGGGAGTGTGTCAGTATTTACAGGGGGTCCTCGGGAATGTGTTAGTATTTACAGGGGGTCCCCAGGAGTGTGTTTGTATTTACAGGGGTTCCCCGGGAGTGTGTTAGTATTTACAGGGGTCCCTAGGAGTGTGTTAGTATTTACAGGGGGTCCCCGGGAGTGTGTTAGTATTTACAGGGGGTCCTCGGGAATGTGTCAATATTTACAGGGGATCCCCGGGAGTGTGTCAGTATTTACAAGGGGTCCCCGGGAGTGTGTCAGTATTTACAGGGGGTCCCCGAGAGTGTGTCAGTATTTACAAGGGGTCCCCGGGAGTGTGTCAGTATTTACAGGGGGTCCCCGAGAGTGTGTCAGTATTTACAAGGGGTCCCCGGGAGTGTGTCAGTATTTACAGGGGGTCCCCGGGACTGCGTCAATATTTAGCGGACGGTTCCCCACACAGTACATTTTGGGAGTGACAGACAGAGACTGACTGTAAACCACATTGGTTTCCATCATTACTTCACTGGTTGGTTGGGAACGGCTGAATGATTCTGCTTGTTGTGTGAATTTAATCTTTAGACACTGAATTACACTCAGGAACCTGTTAACCGTGCCCGTATCGGTGCCGATGGATAGCAAGGAAATTATTCTAAACATTTACAAATCTCTGGTTCGGCCACAGCTGCAGAATGGGGTCCAATTCTGGGCGCCACACTTTAGGAAGGAGGTCAAAGCCTTGGAGAGGGTGCGGAAGAGGTTTACCAGGATGAAACCAGGGATGAGGGACTTCAGTGACGTGGAGTGACTGGAGAAGCTGGGGTTGTTCTCCTTAGAGCAGAGAAGGTTAAGGGGAGATTGACCAGAATGGTACCAGGGATGAGGGACTTCAGTTACGTGGAGAGACTGGAGAAGCTGGGATTGTTCTCCTTAGAGCAGAGAAGGTTAAGGGGAGATTGACCAGAATGGTTCCAGGGATGAGGGACTTCAGTGACGTGGAGAGACTCGAGAAGCTGGGGTTGTTCTCCTTAGAGCAGAGAAGGTTAAGAGGATATTTAATAGAGGCTTTCAGAATTATGAAGGGTTTTGACAGAGTAAATCAGGAGAAACTGTTTCCTCTGGCAAGTGGGTCAGGAACCAGAGATCATAGATTTAAAATAATTGGCAAAAGATCTAAAGGGGAGATGAGGAGACATTTCTTCACGCAGAGGGTTGTTCCAATCTGGAACGCAGCATCTGAAAGGGCGGTGGAATCAGATTCCATAGGAACCTTCAAAAAGCAATTGGATAAATACTTGAAGAGGACAAATTTGCAGGGCTGTGGGGAAAGAGCAGGGGGGAGTGTGGGGCTAATTGGACAGCTCTTTCAAAGAGCCGGCACAGGCACGATGGGCCGAATGGCCTCCTCCTGTGCGGTACGATTCCCTGATTCGACCCCCTCCGCATCACCCAGACTCCAAACAATGCTCACTTGGAACGCTGGGATAAGTGTGGACGATACGAACTGAGACCGGGACACCTGGCTCTGTGACTCTGCCCGAGTCTCTCAGCCTCCTTTACCTACCTGAGATTGCACCATCAGTATTACTGGTGGTAAGGATTGAGGCCTGTGACCACAAGCTAGTCCCAGACAGTCCATTAGTGAAGAATTCCAGACTGGAGTCACTGAAATTCTTTCTCCCATTTACTGATGGGCAAATTAATTGGGCAAAGGCATCCTCACCGCCTCGCACGCACTACAGTATAGTCGAGTCAAACTACAACTAATGACCTAGATGAAGGGACCGAGTGTAATAAAACATAGAAACATAGAACAGTACAGCACAGTACAGGCCCTTCGGCCCTCGATGTTGTGCCGAGCATTGTCCGAGACCAAGATCAAGCTATCACACTCCCTATCACTCTGGTGTGCTCCATGTGCTTATCCAATAACCGCTTGAAAGTTCCTAAAGTGTCCGACTCCACTATCACAGCAGGCAGTCCATTCCACACCCCAACCACTCTCTGAGTAAAGAATCTACCTCGGACATCCCTTCTATATCTCCCCCCATGCACCTTATAGTTATGCCCCCTTGTAACAGCTGCCTCTACCCGAGGAAATAGTCTCTGAACATCCACTTTATCTATCCCCCTCATCATCTTATAAACCTCTATTAAGTCGCCTCTCATCCTCCTCCGCTCTAAAGAGAAAAGCCCCAACTCCCTCAATCTTTCCTCATAAGACCTCCCCCCCAAACCAGGCAGCATCCTGGTAAATCTCCTTTGCACTCTTTCCAATGCTTCCATGTCCTTCCTATAGTGAGGTGACCAGAACTGCACACAATATTCCAAATGTGGTCTCACCAAGGTCCTGTACAGTTGCAGCATAACCTCACGGTTCTTAAACTCAAACCCTCTGTTAATAAACGCCAACACACCATAGGCCTTCTTTACTGCTGTATCCAAGTTTAGTGGCGATACAAAGCTAGGTGGAACAATAAGCTGTGAGGAGAACACAAAGAGTCTGCAATGGGATATCGATAGACTAAGTGAGTGGGCAGTAAGGTGGCAGATGGGGTAAAATGTAAGGAAATGTGAGGTTATTCACTTTGGTAGGAAGAATAGAAAAACAGAATATTTTTTAAATGGTGAGCAACTTTCAAATGTTGGTGTTCAGAGAGATTTGGGTGTCCTCGTGCAAGAAACACAGAAAGCTAGTTCTGACGAAGGGTCATTGACCTGAAACGTTAGCTCTGTTTCTCTCTCCACAGATGCTGCCTGACCTGCTGAGCATTTCATGCATTTTCTGTTTATATTACAGAAAGCTGGCATGCAGGTACAGCATGCAATAGGGTTGGCCTTTATTGCAAGGGGGTTGGAGTATAAGAGTAAGGACATCTTGCTACAACTCTACAGGGCTTTGGTGAGACCACACCTGGAGTATTGTGCACAGTTCTGGTCTCCTTATCTAAGGAAGGATATACTTGCCTTGGAGGCGGTGCAACAAAGGTTCACTAGATTGATTCCTGGGATGAGAGGGCTGTCCTATGATGAGAGATTGTGTAGAATGGGCCTATACTCTGGAGTTTAGAAGAATGAGAGGTGATCTCATTGAAACATATAAGATTCTAAGGGGGATTGACAGGGTAGATGCTCAGAGGCTGTGTCCCCGCTGGCTGGAGTTTCTAGAACCAGGGGTCACAGTCTCAGGATAAGGGGTAGGCCATTTAAGACTGAGATGAGGAGGAATTTCTTCACTCAGAGGGTTATGAATCTTTGGAATTCTCTGCCCCAGAGGGCTGTGGATGCTGAGTCTTTGAGTATATTCAAGGCTGAGATCGATAGATTTTTAGACTCTAGGGGAATCAAGGGATATGGAGATCGGGTGAGAAAGTGGAGTTGAGGTCGATGATCAGCCATGATCGAATTGAATGGGCTCGAGGGGCCGAATGGCCGACTCCTGCTCCTAATTCTTATGTTCTTATGTACAAAAGGTTAAAAGCGACTGCCAAAGATGTCACCCCATGAATGCTGAAAGTACTTGGACCAGGATTCACTCTCCATTATCTAATGGTAAATGAGGGGACTTCAGTGATGTGGAGAGACTGGAGAAGCTGGGGTTGTTCTCCTTGGAGCAGAGAAGGTTAAGAGGAGAATTGAAGGAGTCGTTCAAAATCATGAACAACAACAACAAAAACTTGTAATTATTTTGCGCCTTAAACGTAGTAAAACGTCCCAGGGCGCTAAACTGGAGCGTTATAAAACAAAAATTTGACACCGAGCCACATAAGGAGAAATTAGGGCAGGCAAAGAGGTCGGTTTTAAGGAGCGTCATAAAGGAGGAGAGAGAGGCGAAGAGGTTTAGGGAGGGAATTCCAGAGCTCGGGGCCCAGGCAGCTGAAGGCACAGCCACCAAAATTTGAGCGATTATAATCAGGGATGCTCAAGAGGGCAGAATTAGAGGAACGCAGAGATCTCGGGGGGTTGTGGGGCTGGAGGAGGTTACAGAGATAGGGAGGGGCGAGGAGGCCATGGAGGGATTTGAAAACAAGGATGAGAATTTTAAAATCGAGGCGTTGCTTAACCGGGAGCCAATGTAGGTCAGTGAGCACAGGGGGTGATGGGCGAACGGGACTTGGTGCGAGTTAGGACACAGGCCAGCCGAGTTTTGGATGCGCTCATGTTCACGTAGGGTGGAATGTGGGAGGCCAGCCAGGAGTGTGTTGGAATAGTCAAGACTTTAGGAAACGGTGTTCAAAGAATAAATAAGGAGAAATTGTTTCAATATTTACAGGGGTTCCCGGGAGTGTGTCATTATTTACAGGGGATCCCCGGGAGTGTGTCAGTATTTACAGGGGTCCCCGGGAGTGTGTCAGTATTTACAAGGGGTCCCCGGGAGTGTGTCAGTATTTACAGGGAGTCCCCGGGAGTGTGTCAGTATTTACAGGGGCGTCCCCGGCAGTGTGTCAGTATTTACAGGGGGATTCTGGGAGTGTGTCAGTATTTACAGGGGCGTCCCCGGGAGTGTGTCAGTAATTACAGGGGGAGTCCCTGGGAGTGTGTCAGTACATACAGGGGTACCTGGGGAGTGTGTCAGTATTTACAGGGGGTCCCCGAGAGTGTGTCAGTATTTACAGGGGGTCCCTGGGAGTGTGTCAGTATTTACAGGGGGTGTCCCCGGGAGTGTGTCGGTATATACAGGGGTCCCTGGGGAGTGTGTCAGTATTTACAGGGGGTCCCCGGGAGTGTGTCAGTATTTACATGGGGTCCCCGGGCGTGTGTCAGTATTTACAAGGGGAGTCCCCGGGAGTGTGTCAGTATATACAGGGGTCCCTGGGGAGTGTATCAGTATTTACAGGGGGTCCCCGGGAGTGTGTCAGTATTTACAGTGCGTCCCCGGGAGTGTGTCAGTATTTACAGGGTGTCCCCGGGAGTGTGTCAGTATTTACAGGGGGTCCCTGGGAGTGTGTCAGTATTTACAGGTGGTCCCCGGGAGTGTGTCAGTATTTACAGAGGGTCCCCCGGAGTGTGTCAGTATTTACAGGGGGTCCCCGGGAGTGTGTCAGTATTTACAGGGGGTCCCTGGGAGTGTGTCAGTATTTACAGGGGGAGTCCCCGGGAGTGTGTCAGTATATACAGGGGTCCCTGGGGAGTGTGTCAGTATTTACAGGGGATCCCCGGGAGTGTGTCAGTATTTACAGGGGGAGTCCCCTGGAGTGTGTCAGAATATACAGGGGTCCCTGGGGAGTGTATCAGTATTTACAGGGGGTCCCCGGGAGTGTGTCAGTATTTACAGGGGGTCCCCGGAAGTGTGTTAGTATTTACAGGGGGTCCCCAGGAGTGTGTTAGTATTTACAGGGGGTCCCCGGGAGCGTGTTCGTATTTACAGGGGGTCCTCGGGAATGTGTCAATATTTACAGGGGATCCCCGGGAGTGTGTCAGTATTTACAAGGGGTCCCCGGGAGTGTGTCAGTATTTACAGGGGGTCCCCGAGAGTGTGTCAGTATTGACAAGGGGTCCCCGGTAGTGTGTCAGCATTTACAGGGGGTCCCCGAGAGTGTGTCAGTATTTACAAGGGGTCCCCGGGAGTGTGTCAGTATTTACAGGGGGTCCCCGGGACTGCGTCAAAATTTAGCGGAAGGTTCCCCACACAGTAAATTTTGGGAGTGACAGACAGAGACTGACTGTAAACCACATTGGTTTCCATCATTACTTCACTGCTTGGTTGGGAACGGCTGAATGATTCTGTTTGTTGTGTGAATTTAATCTTTAGACACTGAATTACACACAGGAACCTGTTAACCGTGCCCGTATCGGAGCCGATGGATAGCAAGGAAATTATTCTAAACATTTACCAATCTCTGGTTCGGCCACAGCTGCAGTATGGGGTCCAATTCTGGGCGCCACACTTTAGGAAGGAGGTCAACGCCTTGGAGAGGGTGCGGAAGAGGTTTACCAGGATGAAACCAGGGATGAGGGACTTCAGTGACGTGGAGTGACTGGAGAAGCTGGGGTTGTTCTCCTTAGAGCAGAGAAGGTTAAGGGGAGATTGACCAGAATGGTACCAGGGATGAGGGACTTCAGTTACGTGGAGAGACTGGAGAAGCTGGGATTGTTCTCCTTAGAGCAGAGAAGGTTAAGGGGAGATTGACCAGAATGGTACCAGGGATGAGGGACTTCAGTTACGTGGAGAGACTGGAGAAGCTGGGATTGTTCTCCTTAGAGCAGAGAAGGTTCAGGGGAGATTGACCAGAATGGTTCCAGGGATGAGGGACTTCTGTGACGTGGAGAGACTCGAGAAGCTGGGGTTGTTCTCCTTAGAGCAGAGAAGGTTAAGAGGATATTTAATAGAGGCTTTCAGAATTATGAAGGGTTTTGACAGAGTAAATCAGGAGAAACTGTTTCCTCTGGCAAGTGGGTCAGGAACCAGAGATCATAGATTGAAAATAATTGGCAAAAGATCTAGAGGGGAGATGAGGAGACATTTCTTCACGCAGAGGGTTGTTCCAATCTGGAACGCAGTATCTGAAAGGGCGGTGGAATCAGATTCCATCGGAAACTTCAAAAAGCAATTGGATAAATACTTGAAGAGGACAAATTTGCAGGGCTGTGGGGAAAGAGCAGAGGAGAGTGTGGGGCTAATTGGAGAGCTCTTTCAAAGAGCCGGCACAGGCACGATGGGCCGAATGGCCACCTCCTGTGCGGTACGATTCCCTGATTCGACCCCCTCCGCATCACCCAGATTCCAAACAATGCTCACTTGGAACGCTGGGATAAGTGTGGACGACACGAACTGAGACCGGGACACCTGGCTCTGTGACTCTGCCCGAGTCTCTCAGCCTCCTTTACCTACCTGAGATTGCACCATCAGTATTACTGGTGGTAAGGATTGAGGCCTGTGACCACAAGCTAGTCCCAGACAGTCCATTAGTGAAGAATTCCAGACTGGAGTCACTGAAATTGTTTCTCCCATTTACTGATGGGCAAATTAATTGGGCAAAGGCATCCTCACCGCCTCGCACGCACTACAGTATAGTCGAGTCAAACTACAACTAATGACCTAGATGAAGGGACCGAGTGTAATAAAACATAGAAACATAGAACAGTACAGCACAGTACAGGCCCTTCGGCCCTCGATGTTGTGCCGAGCATTGTCCGAGACCAAGATCAAGCTATCACACTCCCTATCACTCTGGTGTGCTCCATGTGCTTATCCAATAACCGCTTGAAAGTTCCTAAAGTGTCCGACTCCACTATCACAGCAGGCAGTCCATTCCACACCCCAACCACTCTCTGAGTAAAGAATCTACCTCGGACATCCCTTCTATATCTCCCCCCATGCACCTTATAGTTATGCCCCCTTGTAACAGCTGCCTCTACCCGAGGAAATAGTCTCTGAACATCCACTTTATCTATCCCCCTCATCATCTTATAAACCTCTATTAAGTCGCCTCTCATCCTCCTCCGCTCTAAAGAGAAAAGCCCCAACTCCCTCAATCTTTCCTCATAAGACCTCCCCCCCAAACCAGGCAGCATCCTGGTAAATCTCCTTTGCACTCTTTCCAATGCTTCCATGTCCTTCCTATAGTGAGGTGACCAGAACTGCACACAATATTCCAAATGTGGTCTCACCAAGGTCCTGTACAGTTGCAGCATAACCTCACGGTTCTTAAACTCAAACCCTCTGTTAATAAACGCCAACACACCATAGGCCTTCTTTACTGCTGTATCCAAGTTTAGTGGCGATACAAAGCTAGGTGGAACAATAAGCTGTGAGGAGAACACAAAGAGTCTGCAATGGGATATCGATAGACTAAGTGAGTGGGCAGTAAGGTGGCAGATGGGGTAAAATGTAAGGAAATGTGAGGTTATTCACTTTGGTAGGAAGAATAGAAAAACAGAATATTTTTTAAATGGTGAGCAACTTTCAAATGTTGGTGTTCAGAGAGATTTGGGTGTCCTCGTGCAAGAAACACAGAAAGCTAGTTCTGACGAAGGGTCATTGACCTGAAACGTTAGCTCTGTTTCTCTCTCCACAGATGCTGCCTGACCTGCTGAGCATTTCATGCATTTTCTGTTTATATTACAGAAAGCTGGCATGCAGGTACAGCATGCAATAGGGTTGGCCTTTATTGCAAGGGGGTTGGAGTATAAGAGTAAGGACATCTTGCTACAACTCTACAGGGCTTTGGTGAGACCACACCTGGAGTATTGTGCACAGTTCTGGTCTCCTTATCTAAGGAAGGATATACTTGCCTTGGAGGCGGTGCAACAAAGGTTCACTAGATTGATTCCTGGGATGAGAGGGCTGTCCTATGATGAGAGATTGTGTAGAATGGGCCTATACTCTGGAGTTTAGAAGAATGAGAGGTGATCTCATTGAAACATATAAGATTCTAAGGGGGATTGACAGGGTAGATGCTCAGAGGCTGTGTCCCCGCTGGCTGGAGTTTCTAGAACCAGGGGTCACAGTCTCAGGATAAGGGGTAGGCCATTTAAGACTGAGATGAGGAGGAATTTCTTCACTCAGAGGGTTATGAATCTTTGGAATTCTCTGCCCCAGAGGGCTGTGGATGCTGAGTCTTTGAGTATATTCAAGGCTGAGATCGATAGATTTTTAGACTCTAGGGGAATCAAGGGATATGGAGATCGGGTGAGAAAGTGGAGTTGAGGTCGATGATCAGCCATGATCGAATTGAATGGGCTCGAGGGGCCGAATGGCCGACTCCTGCTCCTAATTCTTATGTTCTTATGTACAAAAGGTTAAAAGCGACTGCCAAAGATGTCACCCCATGAATGCTGAAAGTACTTGGACCAGGATTCACTCTCCATTATCTAATGGTAAATGAGGGGACTTCAGTGATGTGGAGAGACTGGAGAAGCTGGGGTTGTTCTCCTTGGAGCAGAGAAGGTTAAGAGGAGAATTGAAGGAGTCGTTCAAAATCATGAACAACAACAACAAAAACTTGTAATTATTTTGCGCCTTAAACGTAGTAAAACGTCCCAGGGCGCTAAACTGGAGCGTTATAAAACAAAAATTTGACACCGAGCCACATAAGGAGAAATTAGGGCAGGCAAAGAGGTCGGTTTTAAGGAGCGTCATAAAGGAGGAGAGAGAGGCGAAGAGGTTTAGGGAGGGAATTCCAGAGCTCGGGGCCCAGGCAGCTGAAGGCACAGCCACCAAAATTTGAGCGATTATAATCAGGGATGCTCAAGAGGGCAGAATTAGAGGAACGCAGAGATCTCGGGGGGTTGTGGGGCTGGAGGAGGTTACAGAGATAGGGAGGGGCGAGGAGGCCATGGAGGGATTTGAAAACAAGGATGAGAATTTTAAAATCGAGGCGTTGCTTAACCGGGAGCCAATGTAGGTCAGTGAGCACAGGGGGTGATGGGCGAACGGGACTTGGTGCGAGTTAGGACACAGGCCAGCCGAGTTTTGGATGCGCTCATGTTCACGTAGGGTGGAATGTGGGAGGCCAGCCAGGAGTGTGTTGGAATAGTCAAGACTTTAGGAAACGGTGTTCAAAGAATAAATAAGGAGAAATTGTTTCAATATTTACAGGGGTTCCCGGGAGTGTGTCATTATTTACAGGGGATCCCCGGGAGTGTGTCAGTATTTACAGGGGTCCCCGGGAGTGTGTCAGTATTTACAAGGGGTCCCCGGGAGTGTGTCAGTATTTACAGGGAGTCCCCGGGAGTGTGTCAGTATTTACAGGGGCGTCCCCGGCAGTGTGTCAGTATTTACAGGGGGATTCTGGGAGTGTGTCAGTATTTACAGGGGCGTCCCCGGGAGTGTGTCAGTAATTACAGGGGGAGTCCCTGGGAGTGTGTCAGTACATACAGGGGTACCTGGGGAGTGTGTCAGTATTTACAGGGGGTCCCCGAGAGTGTGTCAGTATTTACAGGGGGTCCCTGGGAGTGTGTCAGTATTTACAGGGGGTGTCCCCGGGAGTGTGTCGGTATATACAGGGGTCCCTGGGGAGTGTGTCAGTATTTACAGGGGGTCCCCGGGAGTGTGTCAGTATTTACATGGGGTCCCCGGGCGTGTGTCAGTATTTACAAGGGGAGTCCCCGGGAGTGTGTCAGTATATACAGGGGTCCCTGGGGAGTGTATCAGTATTTACAGGGGGTCCCCGGGAGTGTGTCAGTATTTACAGTGCGTCCCCGGGAGTGTGTCAGTATTTACAGGGTGTCCCCGGGAGTGTGTCAGTATTTACAGGGGGTCCCTGGGAGTGTGTCAGTATTTACAGGTGGTCCCCGGGAGTGTGTCAGTATTTACAGAGGGTCCCCCGGAGTGTGTCAGTATTTACAGGGGGTCCCCGGGAGTGTGTCAGTATTTACAGGGGGTCCCTGGGAGTGTGTCAGTATTTACAGGGGGAGTCCCCGGGAGTGTGTCAGTATATACAGGGGTCCCTGGGGAGTGTGTCAGTATTTACAGGGGATCCCCGGGAGTGTGTCAGTATTTACAGGGGGAGTCCCCTGGAGTGTGTCAGAATATACAGGGGTCCCTGGGGAGTGTATCAGTATTTACAGGGGGTCCCCGGGAGTGTGTCAGTATTTACAGGGGGTCCCCGGAAGTGTGTTAGTATTTACAGGGGGTCCCCAGGAGTGTGTTAGTATTTACAGGGGGTCCCCGGGAGCGTGTTCGTATTTACAGGGGGTCCTCGGGAATGTGTCAATATTTACAGGGGATCCCCGGGAGTGTGTCAGTATTTACAAGGGGTCCCCGGGAGTGTGTCAGTATTTACAGGGGGTCCCCGAGAGTGTGTCAGTATTTACAAGGGGTCCCCGGTAGTGTGTCAGCATTTACAGGGGGTCCCCGAGAGTGTGTCAGTATTTACAAGGGGTCCCCGGGAGTGTGTCAGTATTTACAGGGGGTCCCCGGGACTGCGTCAAAATTTAGCGGAAGGTTCCCCACACAGTAAATTTTGGGAGTGACAGACAGAGACTGACTGTAAACCACATTGGTTTCCATCATTACTTCACTGCTTGGTTGGGAACGGCTGAATGATTCTGTTTGTTGTGTGAATTTAATCTTTAGACACTGAATTACACTCAGGAACCTGTTAACCGTGCCCGTATCGGAGCCGATGGATAGCAAGGAAATTATTCTAAACATTTACCAATCTCTGGTTCGGCCACAGCTGCAGTATGGGGTCCAATTCTGGGCGCCACACTTTAGGAAGGAGGTCAACGCCTTGGAGAGGGTGCGGAAGAGGTTTACCAGGATGAAACCAGGGATGAGGGACTTCAGTGACGTGGAGTGACTGGAGAAGCTGGGGTTGTTCTCCTTAGAGCAGAGAAGGTTAAGGGGAGATTGACCAGAATGGTACCAGGGATGAGGGACTTCAGTTACGTGGAGAGACTGGAGAAGCTGGGATTGTTCTCCTTAGAGCAGAGAAGGTTAAGGGGAGATTGACCAGAATGGTACCAGGGATGAGGGACTTCAGTTACGTGGAGAGACTGGAGAAGCTGGGATTGTTCTCCTTAGAGCAGAGAAGGTTCAGGGGAGATTGACCAGAATGGTTCCAGGGATGAGGGACTTCTGTGACGTGGAGAGACTCGAGAAGCTGGGGTTGTTCTCCTTAGAGCAGAGAAGGTTAAGAGGATATTTAATAGAGGCTTTCAGAATTATGAAGGGTTTTGACAGAGTAAATCAGGAGAAACTGTTTCCTCTGGCAAGTGGGTCAGGAACCAGAGATCATAGATTGAAAATAATTGGCAAAAGATCTAGAGGGGAGATGAGGAGACATTTCTTCACGCAGAGGGTTGTTCCAATCTGGAACGCAGTATCTGAAAGGGCGGTGGAATCAGATTCCATCGGAAACTTCAAAAAGCAATTGGATAAATACTTGAAGAGGACAAATTTGCAGGGCTGTGGGGAAAGAGCAGAGGAGAGTGTGGGGCTAATTGGAGAGCTCTTTCAAAGAGCCGGCACAGGCACGATGGGCCGAATGGCCACCTCCTGTGCGGTACGATTCCCTGATTCGACCCCCTCCGCATCACCCAGATTCCAAACAATGCTCACTTGGAACGCTGGGATAAGTGTGGACGACACGAACTGAGACCGGGACACCTGGCTCTGTGACTCTGCCCGAGTCTCTCAGCCTCCTTTACCTACCTGAGATTGCACCATCAGTATTACTGGTGGTAAGGATTGAGGCCTGTGACCACAAGCTAGTCCCAGACAGTCCATTAGTGAAGAATTCCAGACTGGAGTCACTGAAATTGTTTCTCCCATTTACTGATGGGCAAATTAATTGGGCAAAGGCATCCTCACCGCCTCGCACGCACTACAGTATAGTCGAGTCAAACTACAACTAATGACCTCGATGAAGGGACCGAGTGTAATAAAACATAGAAACATAGAACAGTACAGCACAGTACAGGCCCTTCGGCCCTCGATGTTGTGCCGAGCATTGTCCGAGACCAAGATCAAGCTATCACACTCCCTATCACTCTGGTGTGCTCCATGTGCTTATCCAATAACCGCTTGAAAGTTCCTAAAGTGTCCGACTCCACTATCACAGCAGGCAGTCCATTCCACACCCCAACCACTCTCTGAGTAAAGAATCTACCTCGGACATCCCTTCTATATCTCCCCCCATGCACCTTATAGTTATGCCCCCTTGTAACAGCTGCCTCTACCCGAGGAAATAGTCTCTGAACATCCACTTTATCTATCCCCCTCATCATCTTATAAACCTCTATTAAGTCGCCTCTCATCCTCCTCCGCTCTAAAGAGAAAAGCCCCAACTCCCTCAATCTTTCCTCATAAGACCTTCCCCCCAAACCAGGCAGCATCCTGGTAAATCTCCTTTGCACTCTTTCCAATGCTTCCACGTCCTTCCTATAGTGAGGTGACCAGAACTGCACACAATATTCCAAATGTGGTCTCACCAAGGTCCTGTACAGTTGCAGCATAACCTCACGGATCTTAAACTCAAACCCTCTGTTAATAAACGCCAACACACCATAGGCCTTCTTTACTGCTGTATCCAAGTTTAGTGGCGATACAAAGCTAGGTGGAACAATAAGCTGTGAGGAGAACACAAAGAGTCTGCAAAGGGATATCGATAGACTAAGTGAGTGGGCAGTAAGGTGGCAGATGGGGTAAAATGTAAGGAAATGTGAGGTTATTCACTTTGGTAGGAAGAATAGAAAAACAGAATATTTTTTAAATGGTGAGCAACTTTCAAATGTTGGTGTTCAGAGAGATTTGGGTGTCCTCGTGCAAGAAACACAGAAAGCTAGTTCTGACGAAGGGTCATTGACCTGAAACATTAGCTCTGTTTCTCTCTCCACAGATGCTGCCTGACCTGCTGAGCATTTCATGCATTTTCTGTTTATATTACAGAAAGCTGGCATGCAGGTACAGCATGCAATAGGGTTGGCCTTTATTGCAAGGGGGTTGGAGTATAAGAGTAAGGACATCTTGCTACAACTCTACAGGGCTTTGGTGAGACCACACCTGGAGTATTGTGCACAGTTCTGGTCTCCTTATCTAAGGAAGGATATACTTGCCTTGGAGGCGGTGCAACAAAGGTTCACTAGATTGATTCCTGGGATGAGAGGGCTGTCCTATGATGAGAGATTGTGTAGAATGGGCCTATACTCTGGAGTTTAGAAGAATGAGAGGTGATCTCATTGAAACATATAAGATTCTGAGGGGGTTTGACAGGGTAGATGCTCAGAGGCTGTGTCCCCGCTGGCTGGATTTTCTAGAACCAGGGGTCACAGTCTCAGGCTAAGGGGTCGGCCATTTAAGACTGAGATGAGGAGGAATTTCTTCACTCAGAGGGTTGTGAATCTTTGGAATTCTCTGCCCCAGAGGGCTGTGGATGCTGAGTCTTTGAGTATATTCAAGGATGAGATCGATAGATTTTTAGACTCTAGGGGAATCAAGGGATATGGGGATCGGGTGAGAAAGTGGAGTTGAGGTCGATGATCAGCCATGATCGAATTGAATGGGCTCGAGGGGCCGAATGGCCGACTCCTGCTCCTAATTCTTATGTTCTTATGTACAAAAGGTTAAAAGCGACTGCCAAAGATGTCACCCCATGAATGCTGAAAGTACTTGGACCAGGATTCACTCTCCATTATCTAATGGTAAATGAGGGGACTTCAGTGATGTGGAGAGACTGGAGAAGCTGGGGTTGTTCTCCTTGGAGCAGAGAAGGTTAAGAGGAGAATTGATGGAGTCGTTCAAAATTATGAACAACAACAACAACAACTTGTTATTATATCGCGCCTTTAACGTAGTAAAACATCCCAGGGCGCTAAACAGGAGCGTTATAAAACAAAAATTTGACACCGATGTAAGGGATTCCTGACCCTGCGTGTCTCGCGGCCTGTGAGATTCACGCGGCTCTGTGCAGCCTGTATGTCAGTGCGGGTCTAGGCCTTGTTGCCTGTTCTGGTCTCCAGCCAGTCTGGGAACACTAGACACACCTGTGAGTGGTTCGAATCACTCTCCCTTACGGTTCTAGACACTGGACTTAGATGCGAGAGCAGTAATGGAGATAAAACTCATGTCGACTTGGTTTGAATGGTACGAAATGGAAAGTCTTTATTGCATGATACTTAAGATTATGAAATACATGTCATAAGCACAGATTAATGACAGTACAATCTTACAAACAGTTATATAGTCGATCTTAGGGAAACGAGGAACGAACGGCACAAAGTAAATAGGGGCACACATTACAAATATCCTTAATCCTTAAACCCTCCCCTATCAATATCTATCCTAAACTAGATTCGTAGGATCTCGAGACTCATGCTCACCACTCGTGATACCTCGGAGAAATTCCGAATAGCTGATCGGATGTTTTTCACCGCAGCACCCACGTGTCGGTCAGGAGATCTCCTGGTCCCACTTGTTTACTTGCTTCTGCTGCTCCGGCTAGCAGGCTGGACTGTCTGCTGTGATGAAGACCTGTGTTGGTTGGCTTAACAGGTACTCTTCGAGCACAGTTATCGATATCGTCGCTACGATATGTTTTCACGTTCCAGTTACTTTGGGCACAGTCCAGTTATCGTCGATGCAATATGTTTCGTTATAAGTTCGAAGAAGTCTTCCTGGCGAGGAAAACTTGGCTAATCGACCTACAGGCGCGGTCGGGATTTACTGACCGTGGCGATGGATATGGTCTTCCTCTCTTCTCATCTCATCTCATCTCATCTCATCTCATCTCGGGCCTTCGGTTCCGCTGCCAGTTACCAACATAGGTCTTCGTTACGCGACACGAGGTAGATCCGAACGGATCAGAAAGTTCAACAGTCTTTTCAGAAGAGGCAACAGGCAAGCAGGAGCCCAACTACGAGTACACAGGAGCAGCCACGAGGTTACGAATCGACCGGATAAAAGCACAGGAGCAAGAGAGCAAGAGAGCGAATGGACGGTTTGGAGCCTGCAATTATAGTGCAAAAATCTTCCGTTTCCCGCCCAACTATAATGTCCATTCTTTTGTTTAGGGTTTGGCGCCCAAATGTCTTGTATGGGTGATCTCCGTTCTTAATGGGTTTCGGGGCTACTCGTAAATGTCTGAGTACCTGTTAATATTTCTCCCATTGTTAAATCGGTCGGTGTTCTCCCTGGAGGGGTTTGGGGCTTCCAAGTGTCCTGTATAACTACCTGCTAACGGTTCTCTCATCGTAGAGTCGTCGGGATTTTACATATTAATGTCTTTTGGATGGGCCCTTGATTACTCGGTACAATGGCTTTCCTTTGTACCTGGGAGACCGATTTCAGTATCTATGTGTATACTGCAAACCCATAATGTCTCGTGTATTATCTTCACTGTGCTGAATCTTAATCGATCTTGCACAAATGTTTATTGGAACGCCATCTTGTCTGCCTGTTGAAAAGTCTAGAATGTTCTGTCACGAGGTGCGGCGGCCATTTTACAGGCTGCTTGTGTCCACTTTAAACCTGCCAGCATTCTGCTGAAATAAAAGCTGTTTGAACGAAACTCTGTGTTTTCTCCTTATTAACAAAATCGCGATATATTGCGAATTCTACAGTCCCTCCTGTTGATGCGAATAACTCCGCTTATCGTATCAAAAATCATAGTGGTGAGCAATGTTATCTCGATTTCTCTCCGAATCCAGTAAATTAATCCCATAATTTTAACTTAGCTAGGGTCTCTGTGTCGTCCTCATTTCCCAAGAAAATTACATTTTATATCACCGTAGGCATTATTTGCCCTTAAACTTACACCACTTGTTTTCCTTCCCGGCGTAACCAGGCCGATGCCTCTCGTATCACCTGCATATTCATCTTTTATTCAGGGAAAGGAAAAACAAAAACCCAAAACCAAACAATCATTTTTAACTGTAACACCATCACCAAAATAAATCAACACCAACTCTTAAAACATGTCGAGTTCCCAACCTATTTACAATCTCTGAAAATCTTATATGAGTACAAACTTCCGCGGCGCACGCGGCGAGCGGGAGTGACGCCATTTTCCGATTACACGGTGCTTTCATCGTGCACGCGCACGTAACGTTCTCGCCACTCTCCCGTGTTTTCATGCTTGGTGAGGCGTTTGTCTCTTTTACAATGTACGACCAATAGGTACACTACAATAAACACTTGGCATACGACTAAAATGTGGGAGGCTATTCTGATCCATGAAGGTACTTCAATATTAGTGAACAGATTCCACCACGGTGGAACTACTATATCCAGAATGTCTGTTCCTATTTCGACAGTTTTCTGCTCTAATGTGTAAAAATGTTTCTGTGACACCGCGACGGCTTTTAAAAGCTTGGTGAGGTGTTCAGGGAGAGGGGGAATGAGGTATCCAAAATGCGCGACGAATCGCTGCAAGTCGGTGAAATTCTCTTTTACCGTGAGATGAACAGTGGATGGTTCAGGGATTGGGATAATTCGCTGTTGTGCTACTTGAACTTCCGCCCTGGGTTTAAAACAGAAACTGCTGTCACTCACCGGACACCGGCTACGGTTTCCATGCTGGTAGTGTTGCGCTGCAGTGGTAACACAATATGTTCCACCCCCGATGTATGCTACCTGCGGAGGCACATGATCTTGTGCCATTGCCTCCATGGTGCAATTCATGGACTTGGCGCCAGCCGTTCTGAACCCGCACTGTGGTGTTAAAAAGGCATTCAAGTGCTGGGGGCACAGTATTATGTGTGCTCCCCTGCCACGACAACCAGAGAGATCTGTACCTGTCATCGTTTGCTCCCAGCGGATGACGTAAGGTGGAACCGCTGCATAACGAATGTGGGCTCCCCCCTGAATGACACCGATGTTCTCTACCCGATATACCGGGGCGGGCTTTGCTGTGTCGCCCAAAACCGGCATGCGTAAAACTATACCCATAATGGTATGGTTTGATCGTCCGCAGTCCACGGGGACTGGGTATGCTTCTGAAGCTAGCCTGAGCTGGCACGGGCTTAATGCGTTCTGAAAAGGGTGGAGCGCCCGTAGGTGTTTGTTACTTATCCAGGACGGAACCAAACCTTGTTTTAAATCCTCCAAATTACTGCGGCCCTCGCCCAGTAACCACGCCCCGTAAAGCACGCACACCTCGTTCTGCGCAGCTTGATCGGATGCATTCCGATCTTCCCTAATCAGGGCATTTACCGTCTTTGCATGTTTCTCCAACTCTGCTATAATTTCCTTTAAATGGAGGGTCATGGCTTGGTCCTCGTGTAGACCTGACCCTACCACTTTATTCTCATCTGTTAGAATGTCTTTTAATTGTGTCTTTAAACCATTAATCTGGGTCTGCAGCTCCACACTGTCTAGAGCGTTGACCACAGATGTACCTGTGTTAAAAGCAGTGAACGCATCGTTCACCAAACCCCTTCTTTGCCTCCCTACTTGATCCAAAACTTCCTGTGGCGCGGTGTACAAACTTGTTTTATCAATTTCCGCGAAATCGAATTCGTAAAATTGTCTGAACATCTTGGTCAACAGGACCTGGTACAACTGTTCCGTCTTTTTGGGGCACCACTCTGGTAACCGCACCTCAGTGAGATTTAAAATCACCGAGGCCACCGCGCAATGTACCCCCTGAAATAGTATCTGGTCTGTAGGGACCAGTACCAAACCATTCCCGGGTCCCTTACTAGTTTTAGGGCACCCTTCTTCCTCAGCTAGAACCACCGGAATCGTGGGCGGGGCTTTGCGTGGGCGCGTAATGAGCTCAGTGGCATTTACTGGGATCGGGGAGAATGGGGCTCCGCACCCCCTGGTGCTCGCATCCCACCTCATCCCCTGTCCGTTATCCTGCCATTGATTAATAAAAAATATGGAGATGCCTTTGGGGCAAACGTACTTTGACCCCCACATACATACATAAATTCCCTCATCCGGTTCCCACCATTTGTCCCAACAGACTTTCACTTGTCCGTCTGTCCCCGTAATTGTCCGATGGGTATTATTACCCAGTCGTTCCCACTCGACCGAAGAGTTTCTCATAGTTTTGCTCAGCTTTCGCAGCCACCACCATCGGCTCAATGGGACCTTCCCACTACAAGTCAAACAAATCCGTTTGCCGACGGTGACGCTGATCCTGGGTGCGATGATCCTTACTTTGGGGCACAGTAAAGAAGTCTCTTGGTAGGCAAACCCCGACGTGCTGGAATACTCCGTTGAGTTCGTTCCCAGCCATCCTGGCCACCTTCCCTTGTGGAAATAGGTGCTGGTCTCCTCTGCCTCCCGTCTTCCGGTCCCATCCACCGCGATGGGGGCCGTGTCCCCGGAACATCCAAACACCACGACATCCTTGGTGCGGCCTCGATAGGCCAATCCACATCCGATTGCCACGAGCAATACTAGAATTCGTTCCATCCTTCCTTGGTTCCTGTGATCAGATAGAATGAGGTAGCCAGCCTCGCAAGAGTCTCTGGCTTTTGTGAAGGGTGAGCGGGTCCCCTGACCTCGCCTCACGTAAACTTCAACGTTCGCTGAATAAACTTCAACTAAACCTATCTTTAAAGCTCCCATCATTTTATCGTTTTCTGTTAAAAACACTACAAACTTAACCTTATTAAAGCTATAAACTTAACCTTGAAATATAAACTTAAAACTTATCCTTGAACTATAAACTTAAAACTTATTACTACTTTACAGTGCCGCCCGTTCTCAGGGCGGCCCCTTTAAATTCTGAGAAGGCTGCTGCGAGCTCTTCCCGACGGTGGGAGGGCACTGACCCTTCCCTCTGATCTGCCGCAGCCTGTTACTGCTGCGATGTGGCCGGTCTGTACCCGGGTTATCTTAACCTGAAATTTACGCCTTGGGGCAGTCTGGGGACATGACCACATCCTCCTGGGCTGGGGTTCTCTGCTTGACCTACGGGGAGTTGCTATGGGCGGGGGTTCCGTGACGGACGGACCGGGTTCCGAGACTTCCATCGGGATGACCTGGGGTTCCATCACAGTCGCTGGCTCCGCCTCCGCTGACTCCGCCTCCCTAACCTCGGGGCTGGCAGTTCGTGGCTCCGCCCTGCTCGGCCCAGCAGGCGGCCCTTCACTCGTGATCTCTGCCTCCCCTGAGGACTGGACGTTCAAAGCGGGCGGCCACATCTCTGGGAGCCACACCGGTACTCTCTGTGCTCCTATAGCGGCTGGCCCTGCCTCCTCTAGCTCCTCCCTCCTGTCCTCGGGACCTGCAGCTTGTGTGTCCACCCTGTGTGGATCTCTACCTACAGCCCCCATTCCCTCCAGACCGTTCCTCAGGAACCACCCGTCATCATCACTATGCTCATCTGCACTATCCTCATCTGACCAGGGTACCCTGAGTTCTTCCTCATCTAACCCCCAATTCCAGAAAAACGCTGCATGATCGTCCGGGATGTCCCTTCCCCTGATGCAAGCTGCTATGCCTGCCTGTGTGCCTTGTGGTCCTACCTGGGGCTGTGCTTTCCCATTGGCGGGATTTACCCCTGTAGTTTTCCCCTGCACACCTGGCTGGTACAGTTTGCATTGGTTTACATCCTCATACTCCCGGCTTTTGGCTACCCTGTAGGCTGCTTTTATCTCACTAAGCTGCGCTTCTAGCCTGAGCACGTCTAACTTTCCCATTGATCGGGCGTTCTCCTCCCGCAGGGCCTGCTCTCTAAGCTGCCCTTCCAGCCCATCTATTTTCCCTATTAAGCGGGCGTTCTCCTCCCGCAAGGCCTGCTCTTTTAACCTGGCCTCCTCACCGCAGACCCCCTCCTGTGCGTGTCTTTTAAAAGGACACAGGTAGGCAGGCTGCGTGGGCTCTAGTCATTGGGTACTATTAGACGGTCCTGCGGCACCTACGGGGCCGGTTGCGACCGCCACCTGTCCACGCGCATTCAAAACCAGCTTGCGCATGGCTCCTAACACTGCTTCGAGGTCGTCGGGAGGGGTGGGTGCCTTGGCTTCCTTAGCCGGGACAGGCGCCTGGGCTCGGACCGCGGGATTTTTATCCTTGGAATCCTTCCAAGGGTTCCTGCAATGCTTGCGCCAGTGCCCTGTCTTCCCACACCCGTAACAAGCATTACTTGCCTGTGGGGCGCGATTACCCTCCTGATGCCACTCTCTTTGATACGGGGCTGCGGGTCGTACCTCATGTACTCTTCCCTTAAGGGGACGTGTTGCCATACCCCTTATATTGCGATAACCTAACGTGAGTCGATTCAAGACCGACTCTTCCGTAATGTTGGGGTCATTGGGATCAAACCATGCTTTTGCCTGCTCTCTAACGGCTGGTAAACTGTTGGCTATTATGCACCTAAGCCAATGAGTTAAAGCTAAACCTTCCACATCTTCGCGCTCGGGCGCACCTAGACAGCTGCGCTCATATACTGGCCACAGCCTGTCGGCAAAAACCTTCGGGGGTTCTCCCTCCATCTGCACTGTCTGTCCCACTCTAGCAAACGGACCTTCGTCGTTCGCCCCCAACACTTCCAGGACCTCGTTCTTTAATTCCTCATAACTCTTGGTTCCCCTCTTGCTCTCGCCTGAGAGACACTGAAGGACCGAGCTGTCTAATGAGAACAGCAGCATTTTTGCTGTCTCCCCATCATCGCAGCCGTTAATGGCTGCGGCTTGCTCAACTTCTCTGAAATGTACGGAAGGGTCGTCTACCTCGGTCAGCTTCCGTACGTGATTTATCATAGCTCTCAGCTGATGTGAACTGTGAGGCAACACCAGCTGTCCGAGGAGATCCCCCGGTTCTTCCCCACCGTTTCTGCTTGGGCCCCTTTTAATACCCGTTACTGGATACAACGATCCCTTTTCTACTTCCTTTTCAATGGGCTCTTTTGTTTCTTCCATTGCTTCCTCCCTAACCCAGGTTTCTGAATAGCTGGGTGGCGCGGAGGGCGCAGTGGCTACTACTTCTTCTGCTTTACTGGGTGGGGATTGTCTAAATCTCTCATTTACTAGCGGCTGGTGCGCCGACGGATTGATAAGGCACACCATGCCGTTCGCATTGTTCACGGCCTTTTTGAGGTGCTCTATCTCCCTTTGGCAGGCGCTATGATCGGCTCCCTGAAACTTATCCTCAAGGGCCAACTTATATGCCGCCCTAACCCCCGTCAAGCTCTCTTCTTGAGTTCTTATCTGGGCAGCTTGGCGGTTACATCTTTCCTTTAACCTGCTCTCATTCAATTTTGCCTCAGTGACCTGGCACTCGAGATAATCTATCCTTGTTTTAAGGTGACTGGAGACTTCCTGGCTTTCTTGGTGTAACTCATTTAAATTCTTAATGAGCACCTCCCCTCCAGAAACCTTCTCCTCCATTTCTCCCTCTAAATGACTGATTCGAGCTACTAGCGCTGTAATGGTCTGGTTTGAAATCTGAACCTGCCTTTTGTAACACATAAGCCAGACTGCTTTCTCAAGTGTCTTTCTATGTTCTTTACTATCTGTCCACCTTTCAGCTGCCTCTAGTGGGCTCTTATCCGCTAACAATTCACTTATCCATTTCTTAGTTAGATTAACCTTTCCAAACACATAATCCGCTATCTTTTCCTGCATAACATTTCGTACAGTCATTCCAAAATCTAACACACTACCCTCTCGCTGCCAGTGTCCTGCCGCGGTCGCCATTTTCTGTAAGGGATTCCTGACCCTGCGTGTCTCGCGGCCTGTGAGATTCACGCGGCTCTGTGCAGCCTGTATGTCAGTGCGGGTCTAGGCCTTGTTGCCTGTTCTGGTCTCCAGCCAGTCTGGGAACACTAGACACACCTGTGAGTGGTTCGAATCACTCTCCCTTACGGTTCTAGACACTGGACTTAGATGCGAGAGCAGTAATGGAGATAAAACTCATGTAGACTTGGTTTGAATGGTACGAAATGGAAAGTCTTTATTGCATGATACTTAAGATTATGAAATACATGTCATAAGCACAGATTAATGACAGTACAATCTTACAAACAGTTATATAGTCGATCTTAGGGAAACGAGGAACGAACGGCACAAAGTAAATAGGGGCACACATTACAAATATCCTTAATCCTTAAACCCTCCCCTATCAATATCTATCCTAAACTAGATTCGTAGGATCTCGAGACTCATGCTCACCACTCGTGATACCTCGGAGAAATTCCGAATAGCTGATCGGATGTTTTTCACCGCAGCACCCACGTGTCGGTCAGGAGATCTCCTGGTCCCACTTGTTTACTTGCTTCTGCTGCTCCGGCTAGCAGGCTGGACTGTCTGCTGTGATGAAGACCTGTGTTGGTTGGCTTAACAGGTACTCTTCGAGCACAGTTATCGATATCGTCGCTACGATATGTTTTCACGTTCCAGTTACTTTGGGCACAGTCCAGTTATCGTCGATGCAATATGTTTCGTTATAAGTTCGAAGAAGTCTTCCTGGCGAGGAAAACTTGGCTAATCGACCTACAGGCGCGGTCGGGATTTACTGACCGTGGCGATGGATATGGTCTTCCTCTCTTCTCATCTCATCTCATCTCATCTCATCTCATCTCGGGCCTTCGGTTCCGCTGCCAGTTACCAACATAGGTCTTCGTTACGCGACACGAGGTAGATCCGAACGGATCAGAAAGTTCAACAGTCTTTTCAGAAGAGGCAACAGGCAAGCAGGAGCCCAACTACGAGTACACAGGAGCAGCCACGAGGTTACGAATCGACCGGATAAAAGCACAGGAGCAAGAGAGCAAGAGAGCGAATGGACGGTTTGGAGCCTGCAATTATAGTGCAAAAATCTTCCGTTTCCCGCCCAACTATAATGTCCATTCTTTTGTTTAGGGTTTGGCGCCCAAATGTCTTGTATGGGTGATCTCCGTTCTTAATGGGTTTCGGGGCTACTCGTAAATGTCTGAGTACCTGTTAATATTTCTCCCATTGTTAAATCGGTCGGTGTTCTCCCTGGAGGGGTTTGGGGCTTCCAAGTGTCCTGTATAACTACCTGCTAACGGCTCTCTCATCGTAGAGTCGTCGGGATTTTACATATTAATGTCTTTTGGATGGGCCCTTGATTACTCGGTACAATGGCTTTCCTTTGTACCTGGGAGACCGATTTCAGTATCTATGTGTATACTGCAAACCCATAATGTCTCGTGTATTATCTTCACTGTGCTGAATCTTAATCGATCTTGCACAAATGTTTATTGGAACGCCATCTTGTCTGCCTGTTGAAAAGTCTAGAATGTTCTGTCACGAGGTGCGGCGGCCATTTTACAGGCTGCTTGTGTCCACTTTAAACCTGCCAGCATTCTGCTGAAATAAAAGCTGTTTGAACGAAACTCTGTGTTTTCTCCTTATTAACAAAATCGCGATATATTGCGAATTCTACACCGAGCCACATAAGGAGAAATTAGGGCAGGCAAAGAGGTCGGTTTTAAGGAGCATCTTAAAGGAGGAGAGAGAGGCGAAGAGGTTTAGGGAGGGAATTCCAGAGCTCGGGGCCCAGGCAGCTGAAGGCACAGCCACCAAAATTTGAGCGATTATAATCAGGGATGCTCAAGAGGGCAGAATTAGAGGAACGCAAAGATCTCGGGAGGGTTGTGGGGCTGGAGGAGGTTTCAGAGATAGGGAGGGGCGAGGAGGCCATGGAGGGATTTGAAAACAAGGATGAGAATTTTAAAATCGAGGCGTTGCTTAACCGGGAGCCAATGTAGGTCAGTGAGCACAGGGGGTGATGGGCGAACGGGACTTGGTGCGAGTTAGGACACAGGCCAGCCGAGTTTTGGATGCGCTCATGTTTACGTAGGGTGGAATGTGGGAGGCCAGCCAGGAATGTGTTGGAATAGTCAAGACTGTAGGAAACGGTGTTCAAAGAATAAATAAGGTGAAACTGTTTCAATATTTACAGGGGTTCCCGGGAGTGTGTCATTATTTACAGGGGATCCCCGGGAGTGTGTCAGTATTTACAGGGTGTCCCCGGGAGTGTGTTAGTATTTACAGGGGGTCCCCGGGAGTGTGTCAGTATTTACAGGGGATCCCTGGGAGTGTGTTAGTATTTACAGGGTGTGTCCCTGGGAGTGTATCAGTATTTACAGGCGGATCCCCGGGAGTGTGTCAGTAATTACAGGGGGTCCCCGGGAGTGTGTCAGTATATACAGGGAGTCCCCGGGAGTGTGTCAGTATTTACAGAGGGTTCCCCGGGAATGTGTCAGTATTCAGAGGGGGTCCCCGGGAGAATGTCAGTATTTACAGGGGATCCCCGGGAGTGTGTCAGTATTTACAGGGTGTCCCCGGGAGTGTGTTAGTATTTACAGGGGGTCCCCGGGAGTGTGTCAGTATTTACAGGGAGTCCCAGGGAGTGTGTCAGTATTTACAGGGGTCCCCGTGAGTGTGTCAGGATTTACAGGGAGTCCCCGGGAGTGTGTCAGTATTTACAGGGGTCCCCGGGAGTGTGTCAGTATTTACAGGGGTCCCCGGGAGTGTGTCAGTATTTACAGGGGGATCCCCGGGAGTGTGTCAGTAATTACAGGGGGTCCCCGGGAGTGTGTCAGTATATACAGGGAGTCCCCGGGAGTGTGTCAGTATTTACAGAGGGTTCCCCGGGAATGTGTCAGTATTTAGAGGGGGTCCCCGGGAGAATGTCAGTATTTACAGGGGATCCCCGGGAGTGTGTCAGTATTTACAGGGGGTCCCCGGGAGTGTGTTAGTATTTACAGGGGGTCCCCGGGAGTGTGTCAGTATTTACAGGGAGTCCCAGGGAGTGTGTCAGTATTTACAGGGGTCCCCGTGAGTGTGTCAGGATTTACAGGGAGTCCCCGGGAGTGTGTCAGTATTTACAGGGGTCCCCGGGAGTGTGTCAGTATTTACAGGGGTCCCCGGGAGTGTGTCAGTATTTACAAGGGGTCCCCGGGAGTGTGTCAGTATTTACAGGGGCATCCCCGGGAGTGTGTCAGTATTTACAGGGGGATTCTGGGAGTGTGTCAGTATTTACAGGGGCGTCCCCGGGAGTGTGTCAGTAATTACAGGGGGAGTCCCTGGGAGTGTGTCAGTATATACAGGGGTACCTGGGGAGTGTGTCAGTATTTACAGGGGGTCCCCGGGAGTGTGTCAGTATTTACAGGGGATCCCTGGGAGTGTGTTAGTATTTACAGGGGGTGTCCCTGGGAGTGTATCAGTATTTACAGGGGGATCCCCGGGAGTGTGTCAGTAATTACAGGGGGTCCCCGGGAGTGTGTCAGTATATACAGGGAGTCCCCGGGAGTGTGTCAGTATTTACAGAGGGTTCCCCGGGAATGTGTCAGTATTTACAGGGGGTCCCCGGGAGAATGTCAGTATTTACAGGGGGTCCCCGGGAGAATTTCAGTATTTACAGGGGGTCCCCGGGAATGTGTCAATATTTACAGGGGTTCCCGGGAGCGTGTCGTTATTTACAGGGGGTCCCCGGGAGTATGTCAGCATTTACAGGGGCGTCCCCGGGAGTGTGTCAGTATTTACAGGGTGTCCCCGGGAGTGTGTCAGTATTTACAGGGGGTTCCCGGGAGTGTGTCAGTATTTACAGGGGGTCCCCGGGAGTGTGTCAGTATTTACAGGGGGCGTCCCTGGGAGTGAGTCAGTATTTACAGGGGGTCCCCGGGAGTGTGTCAGTATTTACAGGGTGTCCCCAGGAGTGTGTCAGTATTTACAGGGGGTCCCCGGGAGTGTGTCAGTATATACAGGGAGTCCCCGGGAGTGTGTCAGTATTTACAGGGGATCCCTGGGAGTGTGTTAGTATTTACAGGGGGTGTCCCTGGGAGTGTATCAGTATTTACAGGGGGATCCCCGGGAGTGTGTCAGTAATTACAGGGGGTCCCCGGGAGTGTGTCAGTATATACAGGGAGTCCCCGGGAGTGTGTCAGTCTTTACAGAGGGTTCCCCGGGAATGTGTCAGTATTTAGAGGGGGTCCCCGGGAGAATGTCAGTATTTACAGGGGATCCCCGGGAGTGTGTCAGTATTTACAGGGTGTCCCCGGGAGTGTGTTAGTATTTACAGGGGGTCCCCGGGAGTGTGTCAGTATTTACAGGGAGTCCCAGGGAGTGTGTCAGTATTTACAGGGGTCCCCGTGAGTGTGTCAGGATTTACAGGGAGTCCCCGGGAGTGTGTCAGTATTTACAGGGGTCCCCGGGAGTGTGTCAGTATTTACAGGGGTCCCCGGGAGTGTGTCAGTATTTACAGGGGGATCCCCGGGAGTGTGTCAGTAATTACAGGGGGTCCCCGGGAGTGTGTCAGTATATACAGGGAGTCCCCGGGAGTGTGTCAGTATTTACAGAGGGTTCCCCGGGAATGTGTCAGTATTTAGAGGGGGTCCCCGGGAGAATGTCAGTATTTACAGGGGATCCCCGGGAGTGTGTCAGTATTTACAGGGTGTCCCCGGGAGTGTGTTAGTATTTACAGGGGGTCCCCGGGAGTGTGTCAGTATTTACAGGGAGTCCCAGGGAGTGTGTCAGTATTTACAGGGGTCCCCGTGAGTGTGTCAGGATTTACAGGGAGTCCCCGGGAGTGTGTCAGTATTTACAGGGGTCCCCGGGAGTGTGTCAGTATTTACAGGGGTCCCCGGGAGTGTGTCAGTAATAACAAGGGGTCCCCGGGAGTGTGTCAGTATTTACAGGGGCATCCCCGGGAGTGTGTCAGTATTTACAGGGGGATTCTGGGAGTGTGTCAGTATTTACAGGGGCGTCCCCGGGAGTGTGTCAGTAATTACAGGGGGAGTCCCTGGGAGTGTGTCAGTATATACAGGGGTACCTGGGGAGTGTGTCAGTATTTACAGGGGGTCCCCGGGAGTGTGTCAGTATTTACAGGGGATCCCTGGGAGTGTGTTAGTATTTACAGGGGGTGTCCCTGGGAGTGTATCAGTATTTACAGGGGGATCCCCGGGAGTGTGTCAGTAATTACAGGGTGTCCCCGGGAGTGTGTCAGTATATACAGGGAGTCCCCGGGAGTGTGTCAGTATTTACAGAGGGTTCCCCGGGAATGTGTCAGTATTTACAGGGGGTCCCCGGGAGAATGTCAGTATTTACAGGGGGTCCCCGGGAGAATTTCAGTATTTACAGGGGGTCCCCGGGAATGTGTCAATATTTACAGGGGTTCCCGGGAGCGTGTCGTTATTTACAGGGGGTCCCCGGGAGTATGTCAGCATTTACAGGGGCGTCCCCGGGAGTGTGTCAGTATTTACAGGGTGTCCCCGGGAGTGTGTCAGTATTTACAGGGGGTTCCCGGGAGTGTGTCAGTATTTACAGGGGGTCCCCGGGAGTGTGTCAGTATTTACAGGGGGCGTCCCTGGGAGTGAGTCAGTATTTACAGGGGGTCCCCGGGAGTGTGTCAGTATTTACAGGGTGTCCCCAGGAGTGTGTCAGTATTTACAGGGGGTCCCCGGGAGTGTGTCAGTATTTACAGGGGCGTCCCCGGGAGTGTGTCAGTATTTACAGGGGGTCCCCGGGAGTGTGTCAGTATTTACAGGGTGTCCCCGGGAGTGTGTGAGTATTTACAGGGAGTCCCCGGGAGTGTGTCAGTATTTACATGGGGTCCCCGGGAGTGTGTTAGTATTTACAGGGGGTCCCCGGGAGTGTGTCAGTATTTGCAGGGGGTCCCCGGGAGTGTGTCATTATTTACAGGTGTTCCCCGGGAGGGTGTCAGTATTTACAGGGGTCCCCCGGAGTGTGTCAGTATTTACAGGGGGTCCCCGGGAGTGTTTCAGTATTTACAAGGGGTCCTCGGGACTGTGTCAGTATTTACAGGGGTCCCGGGACTGCGTCAATATTTAGCGGACGGTTCCCCACACAGTAAATTTTGGGAGTGACAGACAGAGACTGACTGTAAACCACATTGGTTTCCATCATTACTTCACTGCTTGGTTGGGAACGGCTGAATGATTCTGCTTGTTGTGTGAATTTAATCTTTAGACACTGATTTACACTCAGGAACCTGTTAACCGTGCCCGTATCGGTGCCGGTGGATAGCAAGGAAATTATTCTAAACATTTACAAATCTCTGGTTCGGCCACAGCTGCAGTATGGTGTCCAATTCTGGGCGCCACACTTTAGGAAGGAGGTCAAAGCCTTGGAGAGGGTGCGGAGGAGGTTTACCAGGATGAAACCAGGGATGAGGGACTTCAGTGACGTGGAGTGACTGGAGAGGCTGGGATTGTTCTCCTTAGAGCAGAGAAGGTGAAGGGGAGATTGACCAGAATGGTTCCAGGGATGAGGGACTTCAGTAACGTGGAGAGACTTGAGAAGCTGGGGTTGTTCTCCTTGGAGCAGAGAAGGTTAAGAGTATATTTAATAGAGGCTTTCAAAATTATGAGAGGTTTTGACAGAGTAAATCAGGAGAAACTGTTTCCTCTGGCAAGTGGGTCAGGAACCAGAGATCAAAGATTTAAAATAATTGGCAAAAGTTCTAGAGGGGAGATGAAGAGAAATTTCTTCACGCAGAGGGTTGTTCCAATCTGGAACGCAGTATCTGAAAGGGCGGTGGAATCAGATTCCATAGGAACCTTCAAAAGGCAATTGGATAAATAATTGAAGAGGACAAATTTGCAGGTCTGTGAGGAAAGAGCAGGGGGGAGTGTGGGGCTAATTGGAGAGGTCTTTCAAAGAGCCGGCACAGGCACGATGGGCTGAATGGCCTTCTCCTGTGCGGTACAATTCCCTGATTCGACCCCCTCCGCATCACCCAGACTCCAAACAATGCTCACTTGGAACGCTGGGATAAGTGTGGACGACACGAACTGAGACCGGGACACCTGGCTCTGTGACTCTGCCCGAGTCTCTCAGCCTCATTTACCTCCCTGAGATTGCACCATCAGTATTACTGGTGGTAAGGATTGAGGCCTGTGACCACAAGCTAGTCCCAGACAGTCCATTAGTGAAGAATTCCTGACTGGAGTCACTGAAATTCTTTCTCCCATTTACTGATGGGGAAACTAATTGGGCAAAGGCATCCTCACCGCCTCGCACGCACTACAGTATAGTAGAGTCAAACTACAACTAATGACCTAGATGAAGGGACCGAGTGTAATGTATCCAAGTTTAGTGGCGATACAAAGCTAGGTGGAACAATAAGCTGTGAGGAGAACACATAAAGTCTGCAAAGGGATATCGATAGACTAAGTGAGTGGGCTGTCAGGTGGCAAATGAAGTAAAATGTAAGGAAATGTGAGGTTATTCACTTTGGTAGGAAGAATAGAAAAACAGAATATGCGCCCGGACGATATTTGCGCCCCAAATGGGGCGCGACCTAATTTCTACCCCATAAGATTCTGAGGGGGATTGACAGGGTAGATGCTCAGAGGCTGTGTACCCGCTGGCTGGAGTTTCTAGAACCAGGGGTCACAGTCTCAGGATAAGGGGTAGGCCATTTAAGACTGAGATGAGGAGGAATTTCTTCACTCAGAGGGTTGTGAGTCTTTGGAATTCTCTGCCCCAGAGGGTTGTGGATGCTGAGTCTTTGAGTATATTCAAGGCTGAGATCGATAGGTTTTTAGACTCTAGGGGAATCAAGGGATATGGGGATCGGGTGAGAAAGTGGAGTTGAGGTCGATGATCAGCCATGATCGAATTGAATGTGCTCGAGGGGCCGAATGGCCGACTCCTGCTCCTAATTCTTATGTTCTTATGTACAAAAGGTTAAAAGCGACTGCCAAAGATGTCACCCCATGAATGCTGAAATTACTTGGACCAGGATTCACTCTCCATTATCTAATGGTAAATGAGGGGACTTCAGTGATGTGGAGAGACTGGAGAAGCTGGGGTTGTTCTCCTTGGAGCAGAGATGGTTAAGAGGAGATTTGATAGAGGCGTTCAAAATCATGAACAACAACAACAACAACTTGTTATTATATAGCGCCTTTAACGTAGTAAAACGTCCCAGGGTGCTAAACAGGAGCGTTATAAAACAAAAATTTGACACCGAGCCACATAAGGAGAAATTAGGGCAGGCAAAGAGGTCGATTTTAAGGAGCGTCTTAAAGGAGGAGAGAGAGGCGAAGAGGTTTAGGGAGGGAATTCCAGAGCTCGGGGCCCAGGCAGCTGAAGGCACAGACACCAAAATTTGAGCGATTCTAATCAGGGATGCTCAAGAGGGCAGAATTAGAGGAACGCAGAGATCTCGGGGGGATTGTGGGACTGGAGGAGGTTACAGAGATAGGGAGGGGCGAGGAGGCCATGGAGGGATTTGAAAACAAGGATGAGAATTTTAAAATCGAGGCGTCTCTTAACCGGGAGCCAATGTAGGTCAGTGAGCACAGGGGGTGATGGGCGAACGGGACTTGGTGCGAGTTAGGACACGGCCTGCAGAGTTTTGGATGCGCTCATGTTTACGTAGAGTGGAATGTGGGAGGCCAGCCAGGAGTGTGTTAGAATAGTCAAGACTATAGGAAACGGTGTTCATAGAATAAATAAGGAGAAACTGTTTCTCCTTTGTGTCTGCCATTGTTTCCAATGGTTCGCTGTGTAACTGGTTCCCTCGACTGGTTACCAGCTCCCTCAATGTATCATTGTGTAAAGACATTGACATAAAACGCTGTCAGATTTACTGTTATCACCGACACTCTGGTTACAGTTTGAGTTTGTCTTTATTCTGTCACACATACTATTCCTATTTTGCTGCATTATCTCCAACACAAACACCTTTATAAATTCGGGCCACAGCCTCGAATGTTTACATAAACCCGCTTCAAATGAATCCCAGGATTCAACGAGGAGGGTTGTGTCAACGGAGGATATTTGACTGAAAAAAAACATACATTTCTCCAGCGCCTTTCACCACCTCAGGACGTCCCAAAGCGCTTTACAGCCAATGAAGTACTTTTTTGAAGTGTCACTGTTATAATGTAGGAAATGCGGCAGCCAATTTGCGCACAGCAATCTCCCACAATCAACAATGTGATAATGACCAGATCATCTGTTTTAGTGATGTTGATTAAGGGATGAATATTGGCCCCAGGACACCGGGGACAACTCCCCCCTGCTCTTCTTCGAAACAATGCCATGGAATCTTTTACATCCACCTGAGAGAGTAGACGGGGACCTCGGTTTAATGTCTCATCTGAAAGATGGCGACTCTGACAGTGCAGCACTCCCTCAGTACTGCCCCTCCGACAGTGCGGCGCTCCCTCAGTACTGCCCCTCCTCCAGCCCCACAACCCTCCCAGATCTCTGCGCTCCTCTAATTCTGGCCTCTCGCGCATCTCCCGATTTCCATCGCTCCACCATTGGCGGCCGTGCCTTCAGCCGCCTGGGCCCCGAGCTCTGGAATTCGCTCCCTAAACCTCTCCGCCTCTCTCTCCTCCTTTAAGACGCTCCTTAAAACCGACCTCTTTGACCAAGCTTCTGGTCCCCTGTGCTAATGGCCCGTATTTTCCGATGCCTAGGGGTGTGTACGAGCTGTGTACACACCCGTAGGGACATCAGAAATGCCGGTTTCAGGCATGCAAAGCGCATGCGCTGAAAACCAGCATTTCTGATCTGTCAAGAATGCTCTTGACAGATCGGACGCCTGCCCGGGAAAAGGGCCTCTGCGGGGTGAGAGTTCCGCTTTCTGCAGAACCTCCGGCTGCAGGAAACCCTCAGAAATCTTACGCCTGGGAAAAGCATAAGAGTTGAAGAAAGTAAAAAAAATATTTTGTTTTCACTCATTTATAATTTAAAAATACTTTTAAAAAAGGTAAGTGTATTTTTAGCCCCGTTAAAAACTTCAATTATTTTTTTCAAAATATTAAACTTTTGTTTAAAATAGTTAATATAATGAGCCATAAATTCGGCTCTTGTTGGGTGAGTACGCGCTGTGTACTCACCCGTAAGGCCAGCTGATGGGCCAGTTTCACGCATGCACTGCGCATGCGCGGGAAACCGGAACTTCCGTTCCCCTGAAGGAAGGGGTCAGAAGTCGAATGCGTGCGCGGTAGAGGCAGCGCGCGCGGCGAACTTATTTTTTTTTCAGGTTTCTCCGTGAGGGTGTGTATGGAGAAGCTGCACTTTTAAAAAGGAGACGCAAGGCCTGTTTTTAACAAGGTAAGTGGTTAATTATTTACAATTTAAACATTTTTTCAACAGGTTTATCATTATTACATACTTTAAAGAAAGGTAAGCTTATTTTAGCACGGTTAATAATTAACTTTTTCAAAAATTTTAATTTTTGTTTAAAGTAGTTAATTTATGCAACATAATAGTTATTTTAAAAATGTGATGTCTTTTTAAATTTATTTGAAGTTTTCGTGAGGTTTTGGGGCCGATCTCTATTCATAGATTTGACAGGTCTTCCTGTCAAATCTATGAATGGGGATTCCCTGCTCCGATTGGCTCTCCATGGGCCACGTGATCCCAGGGGATGCTTCGAACTAACTGCGCCCCTGGGATACGCAAGCACTGCGCGCCGGCAGCTGCAGGAGGCCCAGGACCCGAAGTCCTCGTGGGCCCGAAGCACAACGGCAGGCGCGGTAGGCAAGTATGCGCGCGATGCTTGCATCCGCGGGAAGCCGGAGAGCCGAATTTCTGGCCCAATGTAATTGTAACTCAGTTTAAAAACGTGATGGTTTTTTGAAAATTTATTGAATGGGTCTATCTGTCAAAAGTATGAAGGGAGATTCCCTTCTCCTATTGGCTCTCCATGGCCCACGTGATCCCAGGGACGCCTGCGAACCGCCTGCGCCCCTGGGATACGGGGGCCCTGCGCATTTCGTCATGGAGAGGCCCAGGAGCGGAAATGGACGCACCTCGGGAGCCCTCAGGTAAGGGCGGAGAGTCTTTTCTGGTAGGAGGCATCCGCACGCAGGAAGCTTCCTGTCGGAAATTAGGGGCCAATGTCTCCTTACGTGACTCGGTGTCACATTTTGTTGGATAATCGCTCCGTGGGACCTTTTACTACATTAAAGGCACTATGTAAATGCAATTTGTTGTTGTTGTTCTCGAGAGGGTCAGGAGCGACACGGCCGTGCTGGGGGGGGGGGGGGCGGGGTGAGGTCAGAGGGCATGAGGCGCTTCGGGACGTCCTGAGGTGGTGAAAGGCGCTGTAGAAATGCGAGTCCTTTCTTTCCCAATCGGCACCGACTCCACTAACTGGGTTGTTGCTGCCGAGGCAATCCTCAGATTTACCCCAGGTTCCAAGTAACAGCGCTGTCGATGCGTGAGAGCAAGGCGCAATCTGCAGTATAACTGCAGCCCGACTGACATCTCCAGACTGTGAGAAGAAATAAAATTGACAAGTGCGAGTGGAGTCCGATAGTTTTTATTGCGAGGTTCTGCCCACCTGGGATTTGGACACAACACTGAACATAGAGGATACACCGAAAACACAGATCGAATAATTCAATTCCATGCTCTTCACAACTCAAAGGGACTGGGAGCGATTCTCAGTACAAACATCCCAACAATAATACACTAAAGGATTGAACTGGTTATTAATCTATAAACGTTTAAAGTCTGACACCGGCTGACATCAGACGTCTTATCCAAAGGCAGGGCTCCATTTTCGACACGATTCACTGAAGTTCCTCAAAGATTAAACAGGCTCCTCAAAAAAGCGAGCAACTGATTGGATATGGTCCTGCAATTTAATAAATAACATCAATAGCGTCACTTTTCATGATAAAGTAGCTATTCACAGTGGCAGAAGGTGGGTAGTGGTGTTCCACAAGGATCAGTACTGGGACCACTGCTGTTCACAATTTACATTAACGGTTTAGACTTTGGAATCAAAAACACAATTTCTAAATTTGCGGATGACACCAAAATGGGGGGGGATAGTCAATACTGAGGAGGATTGCAACAAGTTACAGGAGGACATTAATAAACTTGCAGAATGGACATATAAATGAAGTTCAACACAGTTAAATGTGAGGTATTACATTTTGGTAGGAAGAATAGGGAGGTCACTTATCACTTGGAGGGTGCGAGTCTCGGTGGGGTAGAGGAACAAAGGGATCTCGGAGTACAAATACACAAATCACTGAAAGTTACGACACAGGTTAACAAGGCCATAAAATAAAAGCAAACCAAGAACTAGGGTTTATTTCTAGAGGGATAGAATTGAAAAGTAGGGAAGTTATTGCTAAACCTGTATCGAACCTTGGTTAGACCACACTTGGAGCACTGCGTACAATTCTGGTCGCCATATTATAAAAAGGATATAGAGGCACTGGAGAGGGTGCAGAGAAGATTTACAAGGATCATACCAGAAATGTGAGGGTATACATATCAGGAAAGGATGAACAGGCTGGGTCTCTTTTCTCTTGAAAGAAAAGACCTAATAGAGGTCTTTAAAATTATGAAAGGTTTTGATGGAGTGGATACAGAGAGAATGTTTCCACTTATGGGGAAGAGCATAACTAGAGGCCATCAATATAAGATAGTCACCAAGAAATCCAATCGGGAATTCAGGAGAAACTTCTTTACCCAGAGAGTGGTGGGAACGTGGAACTCGCTACCACAGGGAGTGGTTGAAGCGAATGGATGCATTTAAGGGGAGGCTAGATAAGCATATGAGGGAGAAGGGAATAGAGGGTTCTGCTGATAGAGTTAGATGAGGAAAGACGGGAGGAGGCTCGAGCGGAGCATAAACACCGGTATGGACTGGTTGGGCCGAATGGCCTGTTTCTGTGCCGTATATCCGATGTAATCCTATGTAAAAGCCCAGTAGAATGTCGAGTTAGATCGCCCAATGGTACAAGGCAGAGGGAGTCCTGTCCAAACGGGACAGTGCGCTGGTCAGATCTCACTCTGAGCATTGGCTCCAGTTCCGGTCACTGCGACACAAGGGAGATACTGAACTGATTCCAGGGATGAGGGAATTCAGTTATGTGGAGAGACTGGAGAAGCTGGGATTGTTCTCCTTAGAGCAGAGAAGGTTGAGAGGAGACTTGATCGAGGTGTTCAAAATCATGAGGGGCCAGAGCAGATAGAGAGAAACTGTTCCCATTGATCGAGAACCAGAGGACACAGATTTAAGGTAATCGGCAGAACAACCAAAGGCGACAAGAGGAAATCTTTTTTACGCAGCGAGTGGTTATGATCTGGAATACACTGCCTGAGTGGGTGGTGGAGGCAGATTCAATCGTGGCTTTCAAAAGGGAATTGGAAAAGTACCTGAAGGAAAAAAATTTGCAGGGCTACGGGGAAAGGGCGGAGGAGTGGGACTAGCTGAAGTGCTCTTGCAGAGAGCCGGCACGGGCTCGACGGGCCGAATGGCCTCTTTCTGTGCGGTCAGCATTCTGTGATTCTATGATTCTAGTTCTGGTGTCCCTACAAGTGGAAACATCTTCTCTACACCTACCCTATCTAATCACTTCATCATTTTAAAGACCTCTATCAGGTCACCCCTCACTCTTCTCTTTTCTAGAGAAAAGAGCCCCGGCCTGTTCAATCTATCCTGATAGTTATAACCTCTCAGTTCTGGTATCATCCTTGTGAATCTTTTCTTTTGCACCTTCTCCAGTGCCTCAGTAATCCTTTTTGTAATATGGAGATCAGAACTGGGCACAGAATTCTAAATGGTGAGTTGGTGAATCAAGCTAGGGAGATATTCCCAGTTTAGTTGAAGGCTATATTGGCCTTGGAGGGAGTGCAGCGTAGGTTTACCAGAATGATACACGGACTCCAAGGGTTAAATTACGAGGAGAGATTACACAAACTAGGGTTGTATTCCCTGGAATTTAGAAGATTAAAGGATCAAAGTTTTCAGGATATTAAGGGGAACAGATATGGTAGACAGAGAGAAACTATTTCTGCTGGTTGGGGATTCTAGGACTAGGAAGCGTAGTCTAAAAATTAGAGCCAGACCTTTCAGGAGTGAAGTTAGGAAACACTTCTACACACAAAGGGTGGTAGAAGTTTGGAACTCTCTTCCGCAAACGGCAATTGATGCTGGGCCAATTGTTAATTTGAAATCTGAGATTGATAGATTTTTGTTAACCAAAGGTATTAAGGGATATGGGGCAAAGGCGGGTGGATGGAGTTAGGTCACAGATCAGCCATGATCTCATGGAATGGCGGAACAGGCTCGAGGGGCTGAATGGCCTCCTCCTGTTCCTATGTTAACAGGCTCGAGGGGGCTGAATGGCCTCCTCCTGTTCCTATGTAACAGGCTCGAGGGGGCTGAATGGCCTCCTCCTGTTCCTATGGTAACAGGCTCGAGGGGCTGAATGGCCTCCTCCTGTTCCTATGTAACAGGCTCGAGGGGGCTGAATGGCCTCCTCCTGTTCCTATGTAACAGGCTCGAGGGGGCTGAATGGCCTCCTCCTGTTCCTGTGTTCCTAACGGCACTGATTCTGCCCCAGTCGCACAGCGCACAGAGAGAGCGAAGCCCTTTGAAGGAAGCACCTAAAAATCACACGTACTGGAGGGTGCTTCGTAAAGCGCGGTTGTTCATAAGGGCCGTGAGGGATGCCTTGATCTGGCTGAACAGATTCTGGGATCTGCCTCGCCTGTGAGGCAGGAAGAATTCAGCGGGTGGATCCAGGCTCTGGCTATCGTCCGACGCTTGTGCTGGAGCAAGAAAGAGGGTTTAGTTCAAACACCAACGTCCACAAGGTTTCAATACAACAGCCTGATGGGTCTCATAGCAACAATCTGAACTAACATCTGCAGCTCAAGCATCCTCTCTCAATCCATCCCCTCTCTCAATTGCAGTATTGAATAAGTATTATCGTGGCACCAATTCGACCCAAATATTCACAGCTAGAAGAGCAAAACCAATCTTCATATTGCCCCTTCGAATTACTTCAATCACTCCTCTTTTCATACATGCATTGTATCTGCTGTGGCTCAGTGGGTAGCACTCTCTCTCTCTCTCTCTCCTCTGAGACAGGAGGTCGTGGGTTCGAGTCTCACTCCAGACACTGGAGCCCCGTAATCCAGGCCGACAATCTAGTGTAGTATTGAGGGAGCACTGCACTGTCAGAGGGTGCAGTACTGAGGGAGTGCCGCACTGTCGGAGGGGCAGTACTGAGGGAGTGCCGCACTGTCGGAGGGGCAGTACTGAGGGAGTGCCGCACTGTCAGAGGGTGCAGTACTGAGGGAGTGTTGCACTGTCGGAGGGGCATTACTGAGGGAGTGCCGCACTGTCGGAGGGGCATTACTGAGGGAGTGTTGCACTGTCGGAGGGGCAGTTCTGAGGGAGCCGCCGCACTGTCAGAGGGGCAGTACTGAGGGAGTGCCGCATTGTCAGAGGGGCAGTACTGAGGGAGCGCCGCACTGTCGGAGGGGCAGTACTGAGGGAGCGCCGCACTGTCGGAGGGGCAGTACTGAGGGAGCGCCGCACTGTCAGAGGGGCAGTACTGAGGGAGCGCTGCACTGTGGGAGGGGCAGTACTGAGGGAGCACCGCACTGTCGGAGGGGCAGTACTGAGGGAGCGTCGCACTGTCGGAGGGGCAGTACTGAGGGAGTGCCGCACTGTCGGAGGGGCCAGTACTGAGGGAGCGCCGCAATGTCAGAGGGGCAGTACTGAGGGAGTGTCGGAGCGGCAGTACTGAGGGAGCGCCACACTGTCGGAGGGGAAGTAATGAGGGAGCACCGCACTGTCAGATGGGCCAGTACTGAGGGAGCGCCGCAATGCCAGAGGGGCAGTACTGAGGGAGTGTCGGAGCGGCAGTACTGAGGGAGTGCTGCACTGTCGGAGGGGCAGTACTGAGGGAGCGTCGCACTGTCGGAGGGGCGGTCCTGAGGGAGCGCCGCACTGTCGGAGGGGCAGTACTGAGGGAGCGCCGCACTGTCGGATGGGCTGTACTGAGGGAGTGTTGCACTGTCGGAGGGGCAGTACTGAGGGAGCACCGCACTGTCGGAGGGGCGGTACTGAAGGAGCGCCGCACTGTCGGAGGGGCAGTACTGAGGGAGCGCCGCACTGTCGGAGGGGCAGTACTGAGGGAGCACCGCACTGTCGGAGGGGCAGTACTGAGGGAGCGCCGCACTGTCAGAGGGGCAGTACTGAGGGAGTGCCGCACTGTCGGAGGGGCATTACTGAGGGAGTGTTGCACTGTCGGAGGGGCATTACTGAGGGAGTGTTGCACTGTCGGAGGGGCATTACTGTGGGAGTGCCACACTGTCGGAGGGGCATTACTGAGGGAGCGCCGCACTGTCGGAGGGGCAGTACTGAGGGAGCGCCGCACTGTCGGAGGGTGCAGTACTGAGGGAGCGCCGCACTGTCGGAGGGGCAGTACTGAGGGATTGTTTCACTGTCGGAGGTGCCATCTTTCAGATGAGAAGTTATACCGAGGCCCCGTCTGCCCTCTCTCAGGTGGACGTAAAAGATCCCATGAACACTATTGGAAGAAGAGCAGGGGGGGAGTTCTCCCTGGTGACCTGGGCCAATATTCATCCCTCAATCAACATCACTAAAACAGATGATGTGGGTCATTATCACATTGCTGTTTGTGGGAGCTTGCTGTGCGCAAATTGGCTGCTGCGTTTCCCACATTACAACAGTGACTACTCTTCAAAAGTATTTCATTGTCTGTGAAGCGCTTTGGGACGTCCTGAGGTTGTGAAAGGTGCTGGAGAAATGCAAGATCTTTCTGTTAATTCTTTGAAAGCCCTACAACCTCCCATCTTGCCAGCTCCCGCCTTGCTGTCCAAAGCCGGCTCAAAGCCCATCTCTGAGCTGATGCCAGCACCCTCTCTCAGCCCTCTCTACATTCCCTTTCTCCCTCCCCCTCAGTGTCCACCGCTTTCCCCTCCTCAGTGCCGAACGCATTTGAGGCGTCTTCCTGTAGGTGGGGCAATCGACTGTCGAATCTCTTCCTGTCTGTTCCAGACACTTACCCACAAGCACAGCCAGGAAGAGGCTTAGGAGAGCCAGCATCACCACCGAGGACCGCATTTTCATGAAGGACTTGAGCTTTCAACTGAAGACAGGAGACAAGACAGAAAGGAGTGAGGTTCTCCCACAGTTCCTCGCAAGTTCAATTCGCTCCAACTCCCTCTCCCAGCTCCTCTAAACCATCCGCTGGTTCAGCTTGGCTCAGCGGGCAGCACTCTGAGTCAGGAGATCGTGGGTTCGAGACCCACTCCAAATACTTGAGCCCAGGATCTGGGCCGACCCGCCCAGTGCAGTACCGAGGGAGAGCCGCACTGTCGGAGGGGCAGTACCGAGGGAGCACCGCACTGTCGGAGGGTGCAGTACTGAGGGAGCGCCGCACTGTCGGAGGGGCAGTACTGAGGGAGCGTCGCACTGTCGGAGGGTGCAGTACCGAGGGAGCGTCGCACTGTCGGAGGGGCAGTACTGAGGGAGCGCCGCACTGTCAGAGGGTGCAGTACTGAGTGAGCGCCGCACTGTCGGAGGGGCGGTACTGAGGGAGCGCCGCACTGTCGGAGGGTGCAGTACTGAGGGAGCGCCGCACTGTCGGAGGGGCAGTACTGAGGGAGCGCCGCACTGTCGGAGGGGCAGTACTGAGGGAGTGCCGCACTGTCGGAGGGGCAGTACTGAGGGAGCGCCGCACTGTCGGAGGGGCAGTACTGAGGGAGCACTGCACTGTCAGAGGGGCAGTACTGAGGGAGCGCCGCACTGTCGGAGGGGCAGTACTGAGGGAGCGCCGCACTGTCAGAGGGTGAAGCACTGAGGGAGCGCCGCACTGTCGGAGGGGCAGTACTGAGGGAGCGCCGCACTGTCGGAGGGGCAGTACTGAGGGAGTGCCGCACTGTCGAAGTGGCAGTACTGATGGAGCGCCGCACTGTCGGAGGGGCAGTACTGAGGGAGTGCTCCACTGTCGGAGGTGCTGTACTGAGGGAGTGCCGCACTGTCGGAGGGGCAGTACTGAGGGAGCGTCGCACTGTCGGAGGGTGCAGTACTGAGGGAGCGCCGCACTGTCGGAGGGGCAGTACTGAGGGAGCGTCGCACTGTCGGAGGGGCAGTACTGAGGGAGCGCCGCACTGTCGGAGGGGCAGTACTGAGGGAGCGTCGCACTGTCGGAGGGGCAGTACTGAGGGAGCGTCGCACTGTCGGAGGGGCAGTACTGAGGGAGCTCCGCACTGTCAGAGGGTCAGTACTGAGGGAGCGCCGCACTGTCGGAGGGGCAGTACTGAGGGAGCACCGCACTGTTGGAGGGGCAGTACTGAGGGCGCGCCGCACTGTCGGAGGGGCGGTACTGAGGGACTGCCGCACTGTCGGAGGGGCAGTACTGAGGGAGCGCCGCACTGTCGGAGGGGCAGTACTGAGGGAGCACCGCACTGTCGGAGGGGCAGTACTGAGGGAGCACCGCACTGTCGGAGGGGCAGTACTGAGGGAGCGCTGCACTGTCAGAGGGGCAGTACTGAGGGAGCGCCGCACTGTCGGAGGGGCAGTACTGAGGGAGCACTGCACTGTCGGAGGGGCAGTACTGAGGGAGCGCTGGACTGTCAGAGGGGCAGTACTGAGCGAGCGTCGCACTGTCGGAGGGTGCAATACTGAGGGAATGCCGCACTGTCGGAGGGGCAGTACTGAGGGAGCACTGCACTATCGGAGGGGCAGTACTGAGGGAGTGCCGCACTGTCGGAGGGCCAGTACTGAGGGAGCGCCGCATTGTCGGAGGGTGCAGTACAGTACTGAGGGAGTGCCGCACTATCGGAGGGGCAGTACTGAGGGAGCGCCGCACTGTCGGAGGGGCAGTACTGAGGGAGCGCCGCACTGTCGGAGGGGCAGTACTGAGGGAGCGCCGCACTGTCGGAGGGGCAGTACTGAGGGAGCGCCGCAGTGTCGGAGGGGCAGTACTGAGGGAGAGCCGCACTGTCGGAGGGTGCAGTACTGAGGGAGCGCCGCAGTGTCGGAGGGTGCAGTACTGAGGGAGCGCCACACCGTCAGAGGGGCAGTACTGAGGGAGAGCCGCACTGTCGGAGGGTGCAGTACTGAGGGAGCGCCGCAGTGTCGGAGGGTGCAGTACTGAGGGAGCGCCACACCGTCGGAGGGGCAGTACTGAGTGAGCGCCGCACTGTCGGAGGGGCAGTACTGAGGGAGCGCCGCACTGTCGGAGGGGCAGTACTGAGGGAGCGCCACACTGTCGGAGGGGCTGTACTGAGGGAGCGCCGCACTGTCGGAGGGGCTGTACTGAGGGAGCGCCGGACTGTCGGAGGGGCTGTACTGAGGGAGTGCCGCACTGTCGGAGGGGCAGTACTGAGGGAGTGCCGCACTGTCGGAGGGGCAGTACTGAGGGAGCGCCGCACTGTCGGAGGGGCAGTACTGAGTGAGCGACGCACTGTCGGAGGGGCAGTACTGAGTGAGCGCCGCACTGTCGGAGGGGCACTACTGAGGGAACACCGCACTGTCGGAGGGTGTATTACTGAGGGAGCGCCGCACTGTCTGAGGAGCAGTAAGTCAGATAACTGGTTGTTAATCCTCATTGGCGAAGGGGGAAGGAATTGGAGAACTTGATGCATTAAATTCTGGCCACCATCCCACATACTAAAAATTGAGGGTTTTTCTGATCTATTAACCAATTAAATAACAATGTGAATTTATATAGCGCCTTTAACCTTGTAAAATTTCCCAAGGCACTTCACAGGAGCGATTATCAAGCAAAATTTGACACCGAGCCACATAAGGAGATATTAGGACAGGTGACCAAAAGCTTGTTCAAAGAGGTCGGTTTTAAGGAGCGTCTTAAAGGAGGGGAGAGAGAGGCGGAGAGGTTTAGGGAGGGAATTCCAGAGCTTGGGGCCCAGGCGGCTGAAGGCACGGCCGCCAATGGTGGAGCGATGGAAATCGGGGGATGCTCAAGAGGCCAGAATTGGAGGAGTGTGGGGATCTCGGAGGGTTGTGGGGCTAGGGGAGGTTACAGAGATAGGAAGGGGCGAGGAGACCACGGAGGGATGTGAAAACAAGGACGAGAATTTTAAAATCGAGGCGTTGCCGGACCGTGAGCCAATGTAGGCCAGCGAGCAACAGAGGGGGTGATGGGTGAACGGGACTCGGTGCGAGTTAGGACACGGGCCAGCAGGAGTTTTGGATGACCTCAAGTTTACGGAGGGTTGGAAGGTGGGAGCACATCTTTAAGGAACAAGCCTTTTAAATAAAATACAAATAAATGACATAGAAACATAGAAACATAGAAGATAGGAGCAGGAGTAAGCCATTCGGCCCCTCGAGCCTGCTCCGCCATTCGATGAGATCATGGCTGATCATCCAAACTCAGTACCCTGTCCCTGCCTTCTCCCCATATCCCTTGATACCTTTAGCTTTAAGAAATATATCTAACTCATTCTTGAATATATTTAATGACTTGGCCTCAACTGCCTTCTGTGGTAGAGAATTCCACAGGTTCTCCACTCTCTGGGTGAAGAAATTCTTCCTCATTTCTGTCCTAAATGGCTTACCCCTTATCCTTAGATTATGACCCCTGGTTCTGGACTCTCCGACCATCGGGAACATTCTTCCTGCATCTAGTTTGTCCAGACCTGTCAGAATTTTATATGTTTCGATGAGATCCCCTCTCATTCTTCTATACTCCAGCGAGTATAAGCCCAATCGACCCAATCTCTCCTCATATGTCATTCCTGCCATCCCAGGTATCAGCCTTGTGAATCTTCGCTGAACTCCTTCCCTGGCAAGAACATCCTTCCTCAGATAAGGCGACCAAAACTGCACACAGTACTCAAGGTGTGGTCTCACCAAGGCCCTGTACAACTGCAGCAGGACATCCCTGTTCCTATACTCAAACCCTTTCGCTATGAAGGCCAACATACCATTTGCCTTCTTCACCGCCTGCTGCACCTGCATGCTTACCTTCAGCGACTGGTGCACAAGGACACCCAGGTCTCGTTGCACTTCCCCTTCTCCCAATCTAATGCCATTCAGATAATAGTCTGCCTTTCTGTTTTTGACACCAATGTGGATAACCTCGCATTTATCCACATTATATTGCATCTGCCACGCTTCTGCCCACTCACCCAACCTGTCCAAATCATCCTGGAGTTACTCGGTATCCTCCTCGCAGCACACACTCCCACCCAGCTTTGTGTCATCTGCAAACTTGGAGATATTACATTTAGTTCCCTTATCCAGAACATTAATGTATATTGTGAATAGCTGGGGTCCAAGGACCGAACCCTGCGGTACCCCACTAGTCACTGCCTGCCACTCGGATAAAGGCCCATTAATTCCTACTCTCTGCTTACTGTCCGCCAACCAGTTCCAGAAAACCATCCCGTAAACATTCTAGGAATTCCTCCTTCACAGTATTTTTACTAATTTGGTTAGCCCAATCTATTTGTAAATTAAAGTCACCCATGATGACTGCTGTGCCCTTACTGCATGATTCTCTAATTTCCCTTTTAATGCCGTCCCCAACCTCCGTATTACTGTTTGGAGGTCGATATACCACTCCCACTAACGTTTTCTGCCCCTTGTTATTTCTCAGTTCTACCCATACAGATTCCGCATCATCAGAGCTAATATCCTTCCTTTCAATTGTGTTAATCCCCTCTTTAACCAGCAATGCTACCCCACCTCCCTTTCTTTTTTGCCTATCTTTCCTAAATATTGAATACCCCTGGATGTTGAGTTCCCAGCCTTGGCCACCCTGGAGCCATGTTTCTGTAATCCCAATCAAATCGTATTCATTTACCTCGCTTAATATAACAAGTTAAACCATCTCCAGTCCCTTAGCCCCGCACAGAAAATGCTTACCAGAACAGAGGTGTGCACTTGCAAGGATGCTGTCTTGACTGAATCTCTGGGAAGAAACTCTCCCTTTTTATTCGGGATTGAGTTGTCACGTGAATCACAGCCCCGGTTTCTAATTGCTGCTTTAATTGGGGGCAGTTATACTGCAGGCAGAGTCTGACGAAACGCCTTGTGTGTTTTCTCGTGCTACACAGCATCTGCATTGCACAAGGGAGGGCCGTCGGGTTTCATTGCCTGGAGACAAATGCCTCTGTTCCATTTTGCAATGGGGTGAAGCAACTCCCGGGCTGGAGCAGCACCAAGATTGGAAACTGCTGGACGGGTCATGGGGGGGTGAACACTGGGGAAATCAGGAGGTAGCCATGAGACGCTGAGCACTGCAGGATACGATACGGTCGCCTGTCACTTTAATTCTCCGCTCCACTCCCACTCTGGCCTCTCCGTCCTCGGCCTCTTACATTGTTCCAATGAAGCTCAACGTAAGCTCGAGGAACAGCACCTCATCTTTCCATTAGGCACTTTACAGCCTTCTGGACTCAACATAGAGTTCAACAATTTCGGACCATAACCTCTGCCCCGATCCTTTTTTTCCGTTCATTTTGTTTTTCTCTCTCCCACATGGCAGCTGTCTTTCATTCTGCCATCGTCATTTACACTTCATCTAGAGCCATCTTTTGTTTCTTTACTTGTTCCATTACCATCTCCTTTTGCCTTGAACCTTAAGATGGAGAGTGAAGTAGTTGACTCAGAGACTAGGGTCCTGAATTTAAATAAAGGATACTACGATGGTATGAGGCGCGAGTTGGCTAGGATGGATTGGGGAACGTTACTTAAAGGGTTGATGGTGGATAGGCAAGTGGAGTGCAGCGAAGATTCACCAGACTGATACCTGGGATGGCAGGAATGACGTATGAAGAGAGATTGGGTCAATTGGGCTTGTATTCGCTAGAGTTTAGAAGAACGAGAGGGGATCTCATTGAAACTTATAAAATTCTAACAGGACTAGACAGACTAGATGCAGGAAGGCTGTTCCCGATGGCCGGGGAGTCCAGAACCAGGGGTCACAGTCTAAGGATAAGGGGTAAGCCATTTAGGACTGAGATGAGGAGGAATTTCTTCACCCAGAGAGTGGTGAACCTGTGGAATTCTCTACCACAGAAGGCAGTTGAGGCCAATTCATTAAATATATTCAAGAAGGAGTTAGATATATTTCTTAAAGCTAAAGGGATCAAGGGATATGGGGAGAAAGCAGGGACAGGGTACTGAGTTTGGATGACCAGCCATGATCTCATTGAATGGCGGAGCAGGCTCGAGGGGCTGAATGGCCTACTCCTGCTCCTATCTTCTATGTTTCTATGGAATGCGCTGCCTGAAAGGGCGATGGAAGCAGATTCAATAGTAACTTTCAAAAGGGGAATTGGATCAATACTTGAATAGGAGACATTTTTAGGGCTATGGGGAAAGAGCAGGGGGGAGTGGAATTAATTGGAGAGCTCTTTTAAACAGCCGGCACAGGCACGATGGGCCGAATGGCCTCCTTCTGTGCTGTATCATTCTACGATTCTGTGAACTGCACTCACTTTGAATCAGATTGGAAATATATTTGGAGATAAGAACGTCGATTTTAGACAAGGCTGCTCAAAAACAAAATATCCTTTGTGTCTGCCATTGTTTCCAATGGTTCGCTGTGTAACTGGTTCCCTCGACTGGTTACCAGCTCCCTCAATGTATCATTGTGTAAAGACAGTGACATAAAACGCTGTCACATTTACTGTTATCACCGACACTCTGGTTACAGTTTGAGTTTGTGCTTATTCTGTCACACAGACTATTCCTATTTTGCTGCATTATCTCCAACACAAACACCTTTATAAATTCCGGCCACAGCCTCGAATGTTTACATAAACCCGCTTCAAATGAATCCCAGGATTCAACGAGGAGGGTTGTGTCAACGGAGGATATTTGACTGAAAAAAAGACTTACATTTCTCCAGCGCCTTTCACCACCTCAGGACGTCCCAAAGCGCTTTACAGCCAATGAAGTACTTTTTTGAAGTTTCTCAGTTATAACGTAGGAAACGCGGCAGCCAATTTGCGCACAGCAAGCTCCAACAAATAGCAATGTGATAATGACCAGATCATCTGTTTCAGTGATGTTGATTAAGGGATGAATATTGGCCCCAGGACACCGGGGACAACTCCCCCCTGCTCTTCTTCGAAACAATGCCATGGAATCTTTTACATCCACCTGAGAGATTAGACGGGGGCCTCGGTTTAATGTCTCATCTGAAAGATGGCGACTCTGACAGTGCGGCGCTCTCTCAGTACTGCCCCTCTGACAGTGCGGTGCTCCCTCAGTACTGGCCCTCTGACAGTGCGGCGCTCCCTCAGTACTGCCCCTCCGACAGTGCGGCGCTCCGTCAGTACTGCCCCTCCGACAGTGCGGCGCTCCCTCAATACTGCCCCTCCGACAGAGCGGCGCTCCCTCAGTACTGCCCCTCCGACAGTTTGGCGCTTCCTCAGTACTGTCCCTCCGACAGTGCAGGTATCCCTCAGTACTGCCCCTCCGACAGTGCGGCGCTCCGTCAGTACTGGCCTTCTGACAGTGCAGCGCTCCCGCAGTACTGCCCCTCCGACAGGGCGGTGCACCCTCAGACAGTGCGGTGCTCCCTCAGTACTGCTACTCTGGGGGTCCCCGGAAGTGTGTCAGTGTTTACAGGGGTCCCCGGGAGTGTGTCAGTATTGATAGAGGGTTCTCCGTGAGTGTGTCAGTATTTACAGGGGGTCCCCGGGAGTGTGTCAGTATTTACAGGGGGTCCCCGGGAGTGTGTCAGTAGTTACAGGGGTTCCTGGGAGTGTGTCAGTATTTACACGGTGTCCCCGGGAGTGTGTCAGTATTTACAGGGAGTCCCCGGGAGTGTGTCACTATTTATAGGGGGTCCCCGGGAGTGTGTCAGTATTTACAGGGGGTCCCCGGGAGTGTGTCAGTATTTACAGGGGGTCCCTGGGAGTGTGTCAGTATTTACAGGGTGTCCCCGGGAGTGTGTCAGTATTTATAGGGGGTCCCCGGGAGTGTGTCAGTATTTACAGGGGGTCCCCGGGAGTGTGTCAGTAGTTACAGGGGTTCCTGGGAGTGTGTCAGTATTTACACGGTGTTCCCGGGAGTGTGTCAGTATTTACAGGGAGTCCCCGGGAGTGGGTCGGTATTTACAGGGGGTCCCCGGGAGTGTGTCAGTATTTACAGGAGGTCACCGAGAGTGTGTCAGTATTTACAAGGGGTTCCCGGGAGTGTGTTTCAGTATTTACAGGGGGACCCCAGGAGTGTGTCCGTATTTTCAGGGGGTCTCCGGGAGTGTGTCAGTTTTTACAGGGAGTCTCCGGGAGTGTGTCAGTATTTACAGGGCGGGTCCAAGGGAGTGTGTCAGTATTTACAGGGGATCCCCGGGAGTGTGTCAGTATTTACAGGGGGTCCCCGGGAGTGTGTCAGTATTTACATGGGGTCCCCGGGAGTTTGTCAGTATTTACAGGGGGTCCCCGGGAGTGTGTCAGTATTTACAGGGAGTCCCCGGGAGTGTGTCAGTATTTACAGGGGGTCCCCGGGAGTGTGTCAGTATTTACAGGGGGTCCCGGGGAGTGTGTCAGTATTTACAGGGGGTCCCCGGGTGTGTGTCAGTATTTACAGGGGGTCCCCGGGAGTGTGTCAGTATTTATAGGCGGTCCCCGGGACTGTGTCAGTATTTACAGGGGGGTCCTCGGGAGTGTGTCAGTATTTACAAGGGGTCCCCGGGAGTGTGTCAGTATTTACAAGGGGTCCTCGGGACTGTGTCAGTATTTACAGGGGGTCCCCGGGAGTGTGTCAGTATTTACAAGGGGTCCTCGGGACTGTGTCAGTATCTACAGGGGATCCCTGGGACTGCGTCAATACTTGGTGGACGGTTCCCCACACAGTAAATTTTGGGAGTGACAGACAGAGACTGACTGTAAACCACATTGGTTTCCATCATTACTTCACTGCTTGGTTGGGAACGGCTGAATGATTCTGCTTGTTGTGTGAATTTAATCTTTAGACACTGAATTACACTCAGGAACCTGTTAACCGTGCCCGTATCGGTGCCGATGGATAGCAAGGAAATTATTCTAAACATTTACCAATCTCTGGTTCGGCCACAGCTGCAGTATGGTGTCCAATTCTGGGCGCCACACTTTAGGAAGGAGGTCAACGCCTTGGAGAGGGTGCGGAGGAGGTTTACCAGGATGAAACCAGGGATGAGGGACTTCAGTGACGTGGAGTGACTGGAGAAGCTGGGATTGTTCTCCTTAGAGCAGAGAAGGTTAAGGGGAGATTGACCAGAATGGTACCAGGGATGAGGGACTTCAGTTACGTGGAGAGACTGGAGAAGCTGGGATTGTTCTCCTTAGAGCAGAGAAGGTTAAGGGGAGATTGACCAGAATGGTACCAGGGATGAGGGACTTCAGTTACGTGGAGAGACTGGAGAAGCTGGGATTGTTCTCCTTGGAGCAGAGAAGGTTCAGGGGAGATTGACCAGAATGGTTCCAGGGATGAGGGACTTCAGTGATAGGAGAGACTGGAGAAGTTGGGGTTGTTCTCCTTAGAGCAGAGAAGGTTAAGAGGATATTTAATAGAGGCTTTCAGAATTATGAAGGGTTTTGACAGAGTAAATCAGGAGAAACTGCTTCCTCTGGCAAGTGGGTCAGGAACCAGAGATCATAGATTTAAAATAATTGGCAAAAGATCTAGAGGGGAGATGAGGAGACATTTCTTCACGCAGAGGGTTGTTCCAATCTGGAACGCAGTATCTGAAAGGGCGGTGGAATCAGATTCCATAGGAAACTTCAAAAAGCAATTGGATAAATACTTGAAGAGGACAAATTTGCAGGGCTGTGGGGAAAGAGCAGGGGGGAGTGTGGGGCTAATTGGACAGCTCTTTCAAAGAGCCGGCACAGGCACGATGGGCCGAATGGCCTCCTCCTGTGCGCTACGATTCCCTGATTCGACACCCTCCACATCACCCAGACTCCAAACAATGCTCACTTGGAACGCTGGGATAAGTGTGGACGATACGAACTGAGACCGGGACACCTGGCTCTGTGACTCTGCCCGAGTCTCTGAGGTTCCTTTTCCTACCTGAGATTGCACCATCAGTATTACTGGTGGTAAGGATTGAGGCCTGTGACCACAAGCTAGTCCCAGACAGTCCATTAGTGAAGAATTCCAGACTGGAGTCACTGAAATTCTTTCTCCCATTTACTGATGGGGAAACTAATTGGGTAAAGGCATCCTCACCGCCTCGCACGCACTACAGTATAGTCGAGTCAAACTACAACTAATGACCTCGATGAAGGGACCGAGTGTAATGTATCCAAGTTTAGTGGCGATACAAAGCTAGGTGGAACAATAAGCTGTGAGGAGAACACAAAGAGTCTGCAAAGGAATATCGATAGACTAAGTGAGTGGGCAGTAAAGTGGCAGATGGGGTAAAATGTAAGGAAATGTGAGGTTATTCACTTTGGTAGGAAGAATAGAAAAACAGAATATTTTTTAAATGGTGAGCAACTTTCAAATGTTGGTGTTCAGAGAGATTTGGGTGTCCTCGTGCAAGAAACACAGAAAGCTAGTTCTGACGAAGGGTCATTGACCTGAAACGTTAGCTCTGTTTCTCTCTCCACAGATGCTGCCTGACCTGCTGAGCATTTCATGCATTTTCTGTTTATATTACAGAAAGCTGGCATGCAGGTACAGCATGCAATAGGGTTGGCCTTTATTGCAAGGGGGTTGGAGTATAAGAGTAAGGACATCTTGCTACAACTGTACAGGGCCTTGGTGAGACCACACCTGGAGTATTGTGCACAGTTCTGGTCTCCTTATCTAAGGAAGGATATACTTGCCTTGGAGGCGGTGCAACAAAGGTTCACTAGATTGATTCCTGGGATGAGAGGGCTGTCCTATGATGAGAGATTGTGTAGAATGGGCCTATACTCTGGAGTTTAGAAGAATGAGAGGTGATCTCATTGAAACATATAAGATTCTGAGGGGGATTGACAGGGTAGATGCTCAGAGGCTGTGTCCCCGCTGGCTGGAGTTTCTAGAACCAGGGGTCACAGCCTCAGGATAAGGGCTCGGCCATTTAAGACTGAGATGAGGAGGAATTTCTTCACTCAGAGGGTTATGAATCTTTGGAATTCTCTGCCCCAGAGGGCTGTGGATGCTGAGTCTTTGAGTATATTCAAGGCTGAGATCGATAGATTTTTAGACTCTAGGGGAATCAAGGGATATGGAGATCGGGTGAGAAAGTGGAGTAGAGGTCGATGATCAGCCATGATCGAATTGAATGGGCTCGAGGGGCCGAATGGCCGACTCCTGCTATTAATTCTTATGTTCTTATGTACAAAAGGTTAAAAGCGACTGCCAAAGATGTCACCCCATGAATGCTGAAAGTACTTGGACCAGGATTCACTCTCCATTATCTAATGGTAAATGAGGGGACTTCAGTGATGTGGAGAGACTGGAGAAGCTGGGGTTGTTCTCCTTGGAGCAGAGAAGGTTAAGAGGAGAATTGAAGGAGTCGTTCAAAATCATGAACAACAACAACAAAAACTTGTAATTATTTTGCGCCTTAAACGTAGTAAAACATCCCAGGGCGCTAAACTGGAGCGTTATAAAACAAAAATTTGACACCGAGCCACATAAGGAGAAATTAGGGCAGGCAAAGAGGTCGGTTTTAAGGAGCGTCATAAAGGAGGAGAGAGAGGCGAAGAGGTTTAGGGAGGGAATTCCAGAGCTCGGGGCCCAGGCAGCTGAAGGCACAGCCACCAAAATTTGAGCGATTATAATCAGGGATGCTCAAGAGGGCAGAATTAGAGGAACGCAAAGATCTCGGGGGGTTGTGGGGCTGGAGGAGGTTTCAGAGATAGGGAGGGGCGAGGAGGCCATGGAGGGATTTGAAAACAAGGATGAGAATTTTAAAATCGAGGCGTTGCTTAACCGGGAGCCAATGTAGGTCAGTGAGCACAGGGAGTGATGGGCGAACGGGACTTGGTGCGAGTTAGGACACAGGCCAGCCGAGTTTTAGATGCGCTCATGTTCACGTAGGGTGGAATGTGGGAGGCCAGCCAGGAGTGTGTTGGAATAGTCAAGACTGTAGGAAACGGTGTTCAAAGAATAAATAAGGAGAAACTGTTTCAATATTTACAGGGGTTCCCGGGAGTGTGTCATTATTTACAGGGGATCCCCGGGAGTGTGTCAGTATTTACAGGGTGTCCCTGGGAGTGTGTTAGTATTTACAGGGGGTCCCCGGGAGTGTGTCAGTATTTACAGGGAGTCCCAGGGAGTGTGTCAGTATTTACAGGGGTCCCCGTGAGTGTGTCAGTATTTACAGGGGGTCCCCGGGAGTGTGTCAGTATTTACATGGGGTCCCCGGGAGTTTGTCAGTATTTACAGGGGGTCCCCGGGAGTGTGTCAGTATTTACAGGGAGTCCCCGGGAGTGTGTCAGTATTTACAGGGGGTCCCCGGGAGTGTGTCAGTATTTACAGGGGGTCCCGGGGAGTGTGTCAGTATTTACAGGGGGTCCCCGGGTGTGTGTCAGTATTTACAGGGGGTCCCCGGGAGTGTGTCAGTATTTATAGGCGGTCCCCGGGACTGTGTCAGTATTTACAGGGGGGTCCTCGGGAGTGTGTCAGTATTTACAAGGGGTCCCCGGGAGTGTGTCAGTATTTACAAGGGGTCCTCGGGACTGTGTCAGTATTTACAGGGGGTCCCCGGGAGTGTGTCAGTATTTACAAGGGGTCCTCGGGACTGTGTCAGTATCTACAGGGGATCCCTGGGACTGCGTCAATACTTGGTGGACGGTTCCCCACACAGTAAATTTCGGGAGTGACAGACAGAGACTGACTGTAAACCACATTGGTTTCCATCATTACTTCACTGCTTGGTTGGGAACGGCTGAATGATTCTGCTTGTTGTGTGAATTTAATCTTTAGACACTGAATTACACTCAGGAACCTGTTAACCGTGCCCGTATCGGTGCCGATGGATAGCAAGGAAATTATTCTAAACATTTACCAATCTCTGGTTCGGCCACAGCTGCAGTATGGTGTCCAATTCTGGGCGCCACACTTTAGGAAGGAGGTCAACGCCTTGGAGAGGGTGCGGAGGAGGTTTACCAGGATGAAACCAGGGATGAGGGACTTCAGTGACGTGGAGTGACTGGAGAAGCTGGGATTGTTCTCCTTAGAGCAGAGAAGGTTAAGGGGAGATTGACCAGAATGGTACCAGGGATGAGGGACTTCAGTGACGTGGAGAGACTGGAGAAGCTGGGATTGTTCTCCTTAGAGCAGAGAAGGTTAAGGGGAGATTGACCAGAATGGTACCAGGGATGAGGGACTTCAGTTACGTGGAGAGACTGGAGAAGCTGGGATTGTTCTCCTTAGAGCAGAGAAGGTTCAGGGGAGATTGACCAGAATGGTTCCAGGGATGAGGGACTTCAGTGATAGGAGAGACTGGAGAAGTTGGGGTTGTTCTCCTTAGAGCAGAGAAGGTTAAGAGGATATTTAATAGAGGCTTTCAGAATTATGAAGGGTTTTGACAGAGTAAATCAGGAGAAACTGCTTCCTCTGGCAAGTGGGTCAGGAACCAGAGATCATAGATTTAAAATAATTGGCAAAAGATCTAGAGGGGAGATGAGGAGACATTTCTTCACGCAGAGGGTTGTTCCAATCTGGAACGCAGTATCTGAAAGGGCGGTGGAATCCGATTCCATAGGAAACTTCAAAAAGCAATTGGATAAATACTTGAAGAGGACAAATTTGCAGGGCTGTGGGGAAAGAGCAGGGGGGAGTGTGGGGCTAATTGGACAGCTCTTTCAAAGAGCCGGCACAGGCACGATGGGCCGAATGGCCTCCTCCTGTGCGCTACGATTCCCTGATTCGACACCCTCCACATCACCCAGACTCCAAACAATGCTCACTTGGAACGCTGGGATAAGTGTGGACGATACGAACTGAGACCGGGACACCTGGCTCTGTGACTCTGCCCGAGTCTCTGAGGTTCCTTTTCCTACCTGAGATTGCACCATCAGTATTACTGGTGGTAAGGATTGAGGCCTGTGACCACAAGCTAGTCCCAGACAGTCCATTAGTGAAGAATTCCAGACTGGAGTCACTGAAATTCTTTCTCCCATTTACTGATGGGGAAACTAATTGGGTAAAGGCATCCTCACCGCCTCGCACGCACTACAGTATAGTCGAGTCAAACTACAACTAATGACCTCGATGAAGGGACCGAGTGTAATGTATCCAAGTTTAGTGGCGATACAAAGCTAGGTGGAACAATAAGCTGTGAGGAGAACACAAAGAGTCTGCAAAGGAATATCGATAGACTAAGTGAGTGGGCAGTAAAGTGGCAGATGGGGTAAAATGTAAGGAAATGTGAGGTTATTCACTTTGGTAGGAAGAATAGAAAAACAGAATATTTTTTAAATGGTGAGCAACTTTCAAATGTTGGTGTTCAGAGAGATTTGGGTGTCCTCGTGCAAGAAACACAGAAAGCTAGTTCTGACGAAGGGTCATTGACCTGAAACGTTAGCTCTGTTTCTCTCTCCACAGATGCTGCCTGACCTGCTGAGCATTTCATGCATTTTCTGTTTATATTACAGAAAGCTGGCATGCAGGTACAGCATGCAATAGGGTTGGCCTTTATTGCAAGGGGGTTGGAGTATAAGAGTAAGGACATCTTGCTACAACTCTACAGGGCTTTGGTGAGACCACACCTGGAGTATTGTGCACAGTTCTGGTCTCCTTATCTAAGGAAGGATATACTTGCCTTGGAGGCGGTGCAACAAAGGTTCACTAGATTGATTCCTGGGATGAGAGGGCTGTCCTATGATGAGAGATTGTGTAGAATGGGCCTATACTCTGGAGTTTAGAAGAATGAGAGGTGATCTCATTGAAACATATAAGATTCTGAGGGGGATTGACAGGGTAGATGCTCAGAGGCTGTGTCCCCGCTGGCTGGAGTTTCTAGAACCAGGGGTCACAGTCTCAGGATAAGGGCTCGGCCATTTAAGACTGAGATGAGGAGGAATTTCTTCACTCAGAGGGTTATGAATCTTTGGAATTCTCTGCCCCAGAGGGCTGTGGATGCTGAGTCTTTGAGTATATTCAAGGCTGAGATCGATAGATTTTTAGACTCTAGGGGAATCAAGGGATATGGAGATCGGGTGAGAAAGTGGAGTAGAGGTCGATGATCAGCCATGATCGAATTGAATGGGCTCGAGGGGCCGAATGGCCGACTCCTGCTATTAATTCTTATGTTCTTATGTACAAAAGGTTAAAAGCGACTGCCAAAGATGTCACCCCATGAATGCTGAAAGTACTTGGACCAGGATTCACTCTCCATTATCTAATGGTAAATGAGGGGACTTCAGTGATGTGGAGAGACTGGAGAAGCTGGGGTTGTTCTCCTTGGAGCAGAGAAGGTTAAGAGGAGAATTGAAGGAGTCGTTCAAAATCATGAACAACAACAACAAAAACTTGTAATTATTTTGCGCCTTAAACGTAGTAAAACATCCCAGGGCGCTAAACTGGAGCGTTATAAAACAAAAATTTGACACCGAGCCACATAAGGAGAAATTAGGGCAGGCAAAGAGGTCGGTTTTAAGGAGCGTCATAAAGGAGGAGAGAGAGGCGAAGAGGTTTAGGGAGGGAATTCCAGAGCTCGGGGCCCAGGCAGCTGAAGGCACAGCCACCAAAATTTGAGCGATTATAATCAGGGATGCTCAAGAGGGCAGAATTAGAGGAACGCAAAGATCTCGGGGGGTTGTGGGGCTGGAGGAGGTTTCAGAGATAGGGAGGGGCGAGGAGGCCATGGAGGGATTTGAAAACAAGGATGAGAATTTTAAAATCGAGGCGTTGCTTAACCGGGAGCCAATGTAGGTCAGTGAGCACAGGGAGTGATGGGCGAACGGGACTTGGTGCGAGTTAGGACACAGGCCAGCCGAGTTTTAGATGCGCTCATGTTCACGTAGGGTGGAATGTGGGAGGCCAGCCAGGAGTGTGTTGGAATAGTCAAGACTGTAGGAAACGGTGTTCAAAGAATAAATAAGGAGAAACTGTTTCAATATTTACAGGGGTTCCCGGGAGTGTGTCATTATTTACAGGGGATCCCCGGGAGTGTGTCAGTATTTACAGGGTGTCCCCGGGAGTGTGTTAGTATTTACAGGGGGTCCCCGGGAGTGTGTCAGTATTTACAGGGAGTCCCAGGGAGTGTGTCAGTATTTACAGGGGTCCCCGTGAGTGTGTCAGGATTTACAGGGAGTCCCCGGGAGTGTGTCAGTATTTACAGGGGTCCCCGGGAGTGTGTCAGTATTTACAAGGGGTCCCCGGGAGTGTGTCAGTATTTACAGGGAGTCCCCGGGAGTGTGTCAGTATTTACAGGGGCGTCCCCGGGAGTGTGTCAGTATTTACAGGGGGATTCTGGGAGTGTGTCAGTATTTACAGGGGCGTCCCCGGGAGTGTGTCAGTAATTACAGGGGGAGTCCCTGGGAGTGTCTCAGTATATACAGGGGTACCTGGGGAGTGTGTCAGTATTTACAGGGGGTCCCCGGGAGTGTGTCAGTATTTACAGGGGGCCCCTGGGAGTGTGTCAGTATTTACAGGGGGTGTCCCCGGGAGTGTGTCGGTATATACAGGGGTCCCTGGGGAGTGTGTCAGTATTTACAGGGGGTCCCCGGGAGTGTGTCAGTATTTACAGGGGGTCCCCGGGAGTGTGTCAGTATTTACAAGGGGAGTCCCCGGGAGTGTGTCAGTATATGCAGGGGTCCCTGGGGAGTGTATCAGTATTTACAGGGGGTCCCCGGGAGTGTGTCAGTATTACAGGGCGTCCCCGGGAGTGTGTCAGTATTTACAGGGTGTCCCCGGGAGTGTGTCAGTATTTACAGGGGGTCCCTGGGAGTGTGTCAGTATTTACAGGTGGTCTCCGGGAGTGTGTCAGTATTTACAGGGGGAGTCCCCGGTAGTGTGTCAGTATATACAGGGGTCCCTGGGGAGTGTATCAGTATTTACAGGGGGTCCCCGGGAGTGTGTCAGTATTTACAGGGGGTCCCTGGGAGTGTGTCAGTATTTACAGGGTGTCCCCGGAAGTGTGTCAGTATTTACAGGGTGTCCCTGGGAGTGTGTCAGTATTTACAGGGGGTCCCCGGGAGTGTGTCAGTATTTACAGAGGGTCCCCCGGAGTGTGTCAGTAGTTACCGGGGGTCCGCGGGAGTGTGTCAGTATTTACATGGGGTCCCCGGGAGAGTGTCTGTGTTTACAGGGGGTCCCCGGGAGTGTGTCAGTATTTACAGGGTGTCCCCTGGAGTGTGTCAGTATTTACAGAGGGTTCCCCGGGAATGTGTCAATATTTACAGTGGTTCCTGGGAGTGTGTCAGTATTTACAGGGGGGATCACCGGGATTGTGTCAGTATTTACAGGGTGTCCCCGGGAGTGTGTCAGTATTTACAGGGGGTCCCTGGGAGTGTGTCAGTATTTACAGGGGGTCCCCGGGAGTGTGTCAGTATTTACAGGGAGTCCCCGGGAGTGTGTCAGTATTTACAGGGTGTCCCCGGGTGTGTGTCAGTATTTACAGGGGTTCCCGGGAGTGTGTCATTATTTACAGGGTTCCCCGGGAATGTGTCAGTATTTACAGAGGGTCACTGGGAATGAGTCAGTATTTACAGGGGGTCCCCGGGAGTGTGTCAGTATTTACAGGGAGTCCCCGGGAGTGTGTCAGTATTTACAGGGTTCCCCGGGAATGTGTCAGTATTTACAGGGGGTCCCTGGGAGTGTGTCAGTATTTACAAGGGGTCCCCGGGAGTGTGTCCGTATTTACAAGGGGTCCCCGTGAGTGAGTCAGTATTTACAGGGGGTCCCCGGGAGTGTGTTGGTATTTACAGGGGGTCCCCGGGAGTGTGTCAGTATTTACAGGGGGTCCCCGGGACTGTGTCAGTATTTACAGAGGGTCACTGGGAATGAGTCAGTATTTACAGGGGGTCCCCGGGAGTGTGTTTGTATTTACAGGGGGTCCCCGGGAGTGTGTTAGTATTTACAGGAGGTCCCCGGGAGTGTGTCAGTATTTACAGGGGGTCCTCGGGAATGTGTTAGTATTTACAGGGGGTCCCCAGGAGTGTGTTAGTATTTACAGGGGATCCCCGGGAGTGTGTTAGTATTTACAGGGGGTCCTCGGGAATGTGTCAATATTTACAGGGGATCCCCGGGAGTGTGTCAGTATTTACAAGGGGTCCCCGGGAGTTTGTCAGTATTTACAGGGGGTCCCCGAGAGTGTGTCAGTATTTACAAGGGGTCCCCGGGAGTGTGTCAGTATTTACAGGGGGTCCCCGGGACTGCGTCAATATTTAGCGGACGGTTCCCCACACAGTACATTTTGGGAGTGACAGACAGAGACTGACTGTAAACCACATTGGTTTCCATCATTACTTCACTGGTTGGTTGGGAACGGCTGAATGATTCTGCTTGTTGTGTGAATTTAATCTTTAGACACTGAATTACACTCAGGAACCTGTTAACCGTGCCCGTATCGGTGCCGATGGATAGCAAGGAAATTATTCTAAACATTTACAAATCTCTGGTTCGGCCACAGCTGCAGAATGGGGTCCAATTCTGGGCGCCACACTTTAGGAAGGAGGTCAACGCCTTGGAGAGGGTGCGGAAGAGGTTTACCAGGATGAAACCAGGGATGAGGGACTTCAGTGACGTGGAGTGACTGGAGAAGCTGGGGTTGTTCTCCTTAGAGCAGAGAAGGTTAAGGGGAGATTGACCAGAATGGTACCAGGGATGAGGGACTTCAGTTACGTGGAGAGACTGGAGAAGCTGGGATTGTTCTCCTTAGAGCAGAGAAGGTTAAGGGGAGATTGACCAGAATGGTTCCAGGGATGAGGGACTTCAGTGACGTGGAGAGACTCGAGAAGCTGGGGTTGTTCTCCTTAGAGCAGAGAAGGTTAAGAGGATATTTAATAGAGGCTTTCAGAATTATGAAGGGTTTTGACAGAGTAAATCAGGAGAAACTGTTTCCTCTGGCAAGTGGGTCAGGAACCAGAGATCATAGATTTAAAATAATTGGCAAAAGATCTAAAGGGGAGATGAGGAGACATTTCTTCACGCAGAGGGTTGTTCCAATCTGGAACGCAATATCTGAAAGGGCGGTGGAATCAGATTCCATAGGAACCTTCAAAAAGCAATTGGATAAATACTTGAAGAGGACAAATTTGCAGGGCTGTGGGGAAAGAGCAGGGGGGAGTGTGGGGCTAATTGGACAGCTCTTTCAAAGAGCCGGCACAGGCACGATGGGCCGAATGGCCTCCTCCTGTGCGGTACGATTCCCTGATTCGACCCCCTCCGCATCACCCAGACTCCAAACAATGCTCACTTGGAACGCTGGGATAAGTGTGGACGATACGAACTGAGACCGGGACACCTGGCTCTGTGACTCTGCCCGAGTCTCTCAGCCTCCTTTACCTACCTGAGATTGCACCATCAGTATTACTGGTGGTAAGGATTGAGGCCTGTGACCACAAGCTAGTCCCAGACAGTCCATTAGTGAAGAATTCCAGACTGGAGTCACTGAAATTGTTTCTCCCATTTACTGATGGGGAAATTAATTGGGCAAAGGCATCCTCACCGCCTCGCACGCACTACAGTATAGTCGAGTCAAACTACAACTAATGACCTAGATGAAGGGACCGAGTGTAATAAAACATAGAAACATAGAACAGTACAGCACAGTACAAGCCCTTCGGCCCTCGATGTTGTGCCGAGCATTGTCCGAGACCAAGATCAAGCTATCACACTCCCTATCACTCTGGTGTGCTCCATGTGCTTATCCAATAACCGCTTGAAAGTTCCTAAAGTGTCCGACTCCACTATCACAGCAGGCAGTCCATTCCACACCCCAACCACTCTCTGAGTAAAGAATCTACCTCGGACATCCCTTCTATATCTCCCCCCATGCACCTTATAGTTATGCCCCCTTGTAACAGCTGCCTCTACCCGAGGAAATAGTCTCTGAACATCCACTTTATCTATCCCCCTCATCATCTTATAAACCTCTATTAAGTCGCCTCTCATCCTCCTCCGCTCTAAAGAGAAAAGCCCCAACTCCCTCAATCTTTCCTCATAAGACCTCCCCCCCAAACCAGGCAGCATCCTGGTAAATCTCCTTTGCACTCTTTCCAATGCTTCCACGTCCTTCCTATAGTGAGGTGACCAGAACTGCACACAATATTCCAAATGTGGTCTCACCAAGGTCCTGTACAGTTGCAGCATAAGCTCACGGTTCTTAAACTCAAACCCTCTGTTAATAAACGCCAACACACCATAGGCCTTCTTTACTGCTGTATCCAAGTTTAGTGGCGATACAAAGCTAGGTGGAACAATAAGCTGTGAGGAGAACACAAAGAGTCTGCAAAGGGATATCGATAGACTAAGTGAGTGGGCAGTAAGGTGGCAGATGGGGTAAAATGTAAGGAAATGTGAGGTTATTCACTTTGGTAGGAAGAATAGAAAAACAGAATATTTTTTAAATGGTGAGCAACTTTCAAATGTTGGTGTTCAGAGAGATTTGGGTGTCCTCGTGCAAGAAACACAGAAAGCTAGTTCTGACGAAGGGTCATTGACCTGAAACGTTAGCTCTGTTTCTCTCTCCACAGATGCTGCCTGACCTGCTGAGCATTTCATGCATTTTCTGTTTATATTACAGAAAGCTGGCATGCAGGTACAGCATGCAATAGGGTTGGCCTTTATTGCAAGGGGGTTGGAGTATAAGAGTAAGGACATCTTGCTACAACTCTACAGGGCTTTGGTGAGACCACACCTGGAGTATTGTGCACAGTTCTGGTCTCCTTATCTAAGGAAGGATATACTTGCCTTGGAGGCGGTGCAACAAAGGTTCACTAGATTGATTCCTGGGATGAGAGGGCTGTCCTATGATGAGAGATTGTGTAGAATGGGCCTATACTCTGGAGTTTAGAAGAATGAGAGGTGATCTCATTGAAACATATAAGATTCTAAGGGGGATTGACAGGGTAGATGCTCAGAGGCTGTGTCCCCGCTGGCTGGAGTTTCTAGAAACAGGGGTCACAGTCTCAGGATAAGGGGTAGGCCATTTAAGACTGAGATGAGGAGGAATTTCTTCACTCAGAGGGTTATGAATCTTTGCAATTCTCTGCCCCAGAGGGCTGTGGATGCTGAGTCTTTGAGTATATTCAAGGCTGAGATCGATAGATTTTTAGACTCTAGGGGAATCAAGGGATATGGGGATCGGGTGAGAAAGTGGAGTTGAGGTCGATGATCAGCCATGATCGAATTGAATGGGCTCGAGGGGCCGAATGGCCGACTCCTGCTCCTAATTCTTATGTTCTTATGTACAAAAGGTTAAAAGCGACTGCCAAAGATGTCACCCCATGAATGCTGAAAGTACTTGGACCAGGATTCACTCTCCATTATCTAATGGTAAATGAGGGGACTTCAGTGATGTGGAGAGACTGGAGAAGCTGGGGTTGTTCTCCTTGGAGCAGAGAAGGTTAAGAGGAGAATTGATGGAGTCGTTCAAAATCATGAACAACAACAACAACAACTTGTAATTATTTTGCGCCTTAAACGTAGTAAAACATCCCAGGGCGCTAAACTGGAGCGTTATAAAACAAAAATTTGACACCGAGCCACATAAGGAGAAATTAGGGCAGGCAAAGAGGTCGGTTTTAAGGAGCGTCATAAAGGAGGAGAGAGAGGCGAAGAGGTTTAGGGAGGGAATTCCAGAGCTCGGGGCCCAGGCAGCTGAAGGCACAGCCACCAAAATTTGAGCGATTATAATCAGGGATGCTCAAGAGGGCAGAATTAGAGGAACGCAGAGATCTCGGGGGGTTGTGGGGCTGGAGGAGGTTTCAGAGATAGGGAGGGGCGAGGAGGCCATGGAGGGATTTGAAAACAAGGATGAGAATTTTAAAATCGAGGCGTTGCTTAACCGGGAGCCAATGTAGGTCAGTGAGCACAGGGGGTGATGGGCGAACGGGACTTGGTGCGAGTTAGGACAAGGGGCAGCCGAGTTTTGGATGCGCTCATGTTCACGTAGGGTGGAATGTGGGAGGCCAGCCAGGAGTGTGTTGGAATAGTCAAGACTGTAGGAAACGGTGTTCAAAGAATAAATAAGGAGAAACTGTTTCAATATTTACAGGGGTTCCCGGGAGTGTGTCATTATTTACAGGGGATCCCCGGGAGTGTGTCAGTATTTACAGGGTGTCCCCGGGAGTGTGTTAGTATTTACAGGGGGTCCCCGGGAGTGTGTCAGTATTTACAGGGAGTCCCAGGGAGTGTGTCAGTATTTACAGGGGACCCCGTGAGTGTGTCAGGATTTAGAGGGAGTCCCCGGGAGTGTGTCAGTATTTACAGGGGCGTCCCCGGGAGTGTGTCAGTAATTACAGGGGGAGTCCCTGGGAGTGTGTCAGTACATACAGGGGTACCTGGGGAGTGTGTCAGTATTTACAGGGGGTCCCCGGGAGTGTGTCAGTATTTACAGGGGCTCCCTGGGAGTGTGTCAGTATTTACAGGGGGTGTCCCCGGGAGTGTGTCGGTATATACAGGGGTCCCTGGGGAGTGTGTCAGTATTTAAAGGGGGTCCCCGGGAGTGTGTCAGTATTTACAGGGGGTCCCCGGGCGTGTGTCAGTATTTACAAGGGGAGTCCCCGGGAGTGTGTCAGTATATACAGGGGTCCCTGGGGAGTGTATCAGTATTTACAGGGGGTCCCCGGGAGTGTGTCAGCATTTACAGGGCGTCCCCGGGAGTGTGTCAGTATTTACAGGTGGTCCCCGGGAGTGTGTCAGTATTTACAGGGGGTCCCCCGGAGTGTGTCAGTATTTACAGGGGGTCCCCGGGAGTGTGTCAGTATTTACAGGGGGTCCCTGGGAGTGTGTCAGTATTTACAGGGGGAGTCCCCGGGAGTGTGTCAGTATATACAGGGGTCCCTGGGGAGTGTGTCAGTATTTACAGGGGGTCCCCGGGAGTGTGTCAGTATTTACAGGGGGAGTCCCCGGGAGTGTGTCAGAATATACAGGGGTCCCTGGGGAGTGTATCAGTATTTACAGGGGGTCCCCGGTAGTGTGTCAGTATTTACAGGGGGTCCCCGGAAGTGTGTTAGTATTTACAGGGGGTCCCCAGGAGTGTGTTAGTATTTACAGGGTGTCCCCGGGAGTGTGTTAGTATTTACAGGGGGTCCTCGGGAATGTGTCAATATTTACAGGGGATCCCCGGGAGTGTGTCAGTATTTACAAGGGGTCCCCGGGAGTGTGTCAGTATTTACAGGGGATCTCCGAGAGTGTGTCAGTATTTACAAGGGGTCCCCGGGAGTGTGTCATTATTTACAGGGGGTCCCGAGAGTGTGTCAGTATTTACAAGGGGTCCCCGGGAGTGTGTCAGTATTTACAGGGGGTCCCCGGGACTGCGTCAAAATTTAGCGGACGGTTCCCCACACAGTAAATTTTGGGAGTGACAGACAGAGACTGACTGTAAACCACATTGATTTCCATCATTACTTCACTGCTTGGTTGGGAACGGCTGAATGATTCTGCTTGTTGTGTGAATTTAATTTTAAGACACTGAATTACACTCAGAAACCTGTTAACTGTGCCCGTATCGGTGCCGATGGATAGCAAGGAAATTATTCTAAACATTTATCAATCTCTGGTTTGGCCACAGCTGCAGTATGGTGTCCAATTCTGGGCGCCACACTTTAGGAAGGAGGTCAACGCCTTGGAGAGGGTGCGGAGGAGGTTTACCAGGATGAAACCAGGGATGAGGGACTTCAGTGACGTGGAGTGATTGGAGAAGCTGGGGTTGTTCTCCTTAGAGCAGAGAAGGTTTAGGGGAGATTGACCAGAATGGTACCAGGGATGAGGGACTTCAGTTACGTGGAGAGACTGGAGAAGCTGGGATTGTTCTCATTAGAGCAGAGAAGATTCAGGGGAGATTGACCAGAATGGTTACAGGGATGAGGGACTTCAGTGACGTGGAGAGACTGGAGAAGTTGGGGTTGTTCTCCTTAGAGCAGAGAAGGTTCAGGGGAGATTGACCAGAATGGTTCCAGGGATGAGGGACTTCAGTGACGTGGAGAGACTCGAGAAGCTGGGGTTGTTCTCCTTAGAGCAGAGAAGGTTAAGAGGATATTTAATAGAGGCTTTCAGAATTATGAAGGGTTTTGACAGAGTAAATCAGGAGAAACTGTTTCCTCTGGCAAGTGGGTCAGGAACCAGAGATCATAGATTTAAAATAATTGGCAAAAGATCTAGAGGGGAGATGAGGAGACATTGCTTCACGCAGAGGGTTGTTCCAATCTGGAACGCAGTATCTGAAAGGGCGGTGGAATCAGATTCCATAGGAAACTTCAAAAGGCAATTGGATAAATACTTGAAGAGGACAAATTTGCAGGGCTGTGGGGAAAGAACAGGGGGGAGTGGGGCTAATTGGAGAGGTCTTTCAAAGAGCCGGCACAGGCACGATGGGCCGAATGGCCTCCTCCTGTGCGGTACGATTCCCTGATTTGACCCCCTCCGCATCACCCAGACTCCAAACAATGCTCACTTGGAACGCTGGCATAAGTGTGGACGGCATGAACTGAGACCGGGACACCTGGCTCTGTGACTCTGCCCGAGTCTCTCAGCCTCCTTTACCTACCTGAGATTGCACCATCAGTATTACTGGTGGTAAGGATTGAGGCCTGTGACCACAAGCTAGTCCCAGACAGTCCATTAGTGAAGAATTCCAGACTGGAGTCACTGAAATTCTTTCTCCCATTTTCTGATGGGGAAATTAATTGGGCAAAGGCATCCTCACCGCCTCGCACGCACTACAGTATAGTCGAGTCAAACTACAACTAATGACCTAGATGAAGGGACCGAGTGTAATGTATCCAAGTTTAGTGGCGATACAAAGCTAGGTGGAACAATAAGCTGTGAGGAGAACACAAAGAGTCTGCAAAGGGATATCGATAGACTAAGTGAGTGGGCAGTAAGGTGGCAGATGGGGTAAAATGTAAGGAAATGTGAGGTTATTCACTTTGGTAGGAAGAATAGAAAAACAGAATATTTTTTAAATGGTGAGCAACTTTCAAATGTTGGTGTTCAGAGAGATTTGGGTGTCCTCGTGCAAGAAACACAGAAAGCTAGTTCTGACGAAGGGTCATTGACCTGAAACGTTAGCTCTGTTTCTCTCTCCACAGATGCTGCCTGACCTGCTGAGCATTTCATGCATTTTCTGTTTATATTACAGAAAGCTAGCATGCAGGTACAGCATGCAATAAGGAAGGCCAACAGCATGTTGGCCTTTATTGCAAGGGGGTTGGAGTATAAGAGTAAGGACATCTTGCTACAACTCTACAGGGCTTTGGTGAGACCACACCTGGAGTATTGTGCACAGTTCTGGTCTCCTTATCTAAGGAAGGATATACTTGCCTTGGAGGCGGTGCAACAAAGGCTCACTAGATTGATTCCTGGGATGAGAGGGCCGTCCTATGATGAGAGATTGTGTAGAATGGGCCTATACTCTGGAGTTTAGAAGAATGAGAGGTGATCTCATTGAAACATATAAGATTCTGAGGGGGATTGACAGGGTAGATGCTCAGAGGCTGTGTCCCCGCTGGCTGGAGTTTCTAGAACCAGGGGTCACAGTCTCAGGATAAGGGGTAGGCCATTTAAGACTGAGATGAGGAGGAATTTCTTCACTCAGAGGGTTATGAATCTTTGGAATTCACTGCCCCAGAGGGCTGTGGATGCTGAGTCTTTGAGTATATTCAAGGCTGAGATCGATAGATTTTTAGACTCTAGGGGAATCAAGGGATATGGGGATCGGGTGAGAAAGTGGAGTTGAGGTCGATGATCAGCCATGATCGAATTGAATGGGCTCGAGGGGCCGAATGGCCGACTCCTGCTCCTAATTCTTATGTTCTTATGTACAAAAGGTTAAAAGCGACTGCCAAAGATGTCACCCCATGAATGCTGAAAGTACTTGGACCAGGATTCACTCTCCATTATCTAATGGTAAATGAGGGGACTTCAGTGATGTGGAGAGACTGGAGAAGCTGGGGTTGTTCTCCTTGGAGCAGAGAAGGTTAAGAGGAGAAATGATGGTGTCGTTCAAAATCATGAACAACAACAACAACAACTTGTAATTATTTTGCGCCTTTAACGTAGTAAAACATCCCAGGGCGCTAAACAGGAGCGTTATAAAACAAAAATTTGACACCGAGCCACATAAGGCGAAATTAGGGCAGGCAAAGAGGTCGGTTTTAAGGAGCGCCTTAAAGGAGGAGAGACAGGCGAAGAGGTTTAGGGAGGGAATTCCAGAGCTCGGGGCCCAGGCAGCTGAAGGCACAGCCACCAAAATTTGAGCGATTATAATCAGGGATGCTCAAGAGGGCAGAATTAGAGGAACGCAGAGATCTCGGGGGCTTGTGGGGCTGGAGGAGGTTACAGAGATAGGGAGGGGCGAGGAGGTCATGGAGGGATTTGAAAACAAGGATGAGAATTTTAAAATCGAGGCGTTGCTTAACCGGGAGCCAATGTAGGTCAGTGAGCACAGGGGGTGATGGGCGAACGGGACTTGGTGCGAGTTAGGACACGGGGCAGCCGAGTTTTGGATGCGCTCATGTTTACGTAGGGTGGAATGTGGGAGGCCAGCCAGGAGTGTGTTGGAATAGTCAAGACTGTAGGAAACGGTGTTCAAAGAATAAATAAGGAGAAACTGTTTCTCCTTTGTGTCTGCCATTGTTTCCAATGGTTCGCTGTGTAACTGGTTCCCTCGACTGGTTACCAGCTCCCTCAATGTATCATTGTGTAAAGACAGTGACACAAAACGCTGTCAGATTTACTGTTATCACCGACACTCTGGTTACAGTTTGAGTTTGTCTTTATTCTGTCGCACAGACTATTCCTATTTTGCTGCATTATCTCCAACACAAACACCTTTATAAATTCCGGCCACAGCCTCAAATGTTTACATAAACCCACTTCAAATGAATCCCAGGATTCAACGAGGAGGGTTGTGTCAACGGATTATATTTGACTGAAAAAAAAGACTTACATTTCTCCAGTGCCTTACACCACCTCAGGACGTCCCAAAGCGCTTTACTGCCAATGAAGTACTTTTTTGAAGTGTCACTGTTATAATGTAGGAAACGCCGCAGCCAATTTGCGCACAGCAAGTTCCCACAAATAGCAATGTGATAATGACCAGATCATCTGTTTTAGTGATGTTGATTAAGGGATGAATTTTGGCCCCAGGACAACGGGGAGAACTCCCCCCTGCTCTTCTTCGAAACATTGCCATGGAATCTTTTACATCCACCTGAGAGAGTAGACGGGGGCCTCGGTTTAATGTCTCATCTGAAAGATGGCGACTCTGACAGAGCAGCACTCCCTCAGTACTGCCCCTCCGACATTGCGGCGCTCCTCAGTACTGCCCCTCCTCCAGCCCCACAACCCTCCCTGATCTCCGCGCTCCTCTAATTCCGGCCTCTCTATGCATCCCCCGATTTCCATCGCTCCACCATTGGCAGCCGTGCCTTCAGCCGCCTGGGCCCCGAGCTCTGGAATTCCCTCCCTAAACCTCTCCGCCTCTCTCTCCTCCTTTAAGACGCTCCTTAAAACTGACCTCTTTGACCAAGCTTCTGGTCCCCTGTGCTAATGGCCCGTATTTTCCGATGCCTAGGGGTGTGTACGAGCTGTGTACACACCCGTAGGGACATCGGAAATGCCAGTTTCAGGCATGCGAAGCGCATGCGCTGAAAACCAGCATTTCTGATCTGTCAAGAATGCTCTTGACAGATCGGACACCTGCCCAGGAAAAGGGCCTCTGCGGGGGGAGAGTTCCGCTTTCTGCAGAACCTCCGGCTGCAGGAAACCCTCAGAAATCTTACACCTGGGAAAAGCATAAGAGTTGAAGAAAGTAAAAAAAATCATTTTTTTCACTCAATTATTATTTTAAAATACTTTTAAAAAAGGTAAGTGTATTTTTAGCCCCGTTAAAAACTTTAATTACTTTTTCAATAAATTAAACTTTTGTTTAAAATAGTTAATATAATGGGCCATAAATTCATCTCTTGTTGGGTGAGTACGCGCTGTGTACTCACCCGTAAGGCCAGCTGACGGGCCAGTTTCACGCATGCACTGCGCATGCGCAGGAAACCGGAACTTCCGTTCCCCTGAATAAGGGGTCAGAAGTCGAACACGTGCGCGGGAGAGGCAGCGCGCACGCAGCGAACTTATTTTAGGTAAGTTTATTTTAGCACCGTTAAAAAGTAGAATTAATTATTTCAATAATTTAAATTTTTGTTTAAAGTAGTTAATTTATGTAACTTATAGTTATTTTAAAAATGTGATGTCTTTTTAAATTTATTTGAAGTATTCGTGAGGTTTTGGGGCCGATCTCTATTCATAGATTTGACAGGTCTTCCTGTCAAATCTATGAATGGAGATTCCCTGCTCCGATTGGCTCTCCATGGCCCACGTGATCCCAGGGGACGCTTCGAACTGACTGCGCCCCTGGGATACGCAAGCACTGCGCACCGGCAGCTGCAGGAGGCCCAGGACCCGAAGTCCTCGTGGGCCCGAAGCACAACGGCAGGCGCGGTAGGCAAGTATGCGCGCGATGCTTGCACCCGCGGGAAGCCGGAGAGCCGAATTTCTGGCCCAATGTAATTTTAACTCAGTTTAAAAACGTGATGGTTTTTTGAAAATTTATTGATTGGGTCTATCTGTCAAAAGTATGAAGGGAGATTCCCTTCTCCTATTGGCTGGCCTGGCCCACGTGATCCCAGGGATGCCTGCGAACCGCCTGCGCCCCTGGGATACGGGGGCCCTGCGCATTTCGTCGTGGAGAGGCCCAGGAGCGGAAATGGCCGCACCTCGGGAGCCCTCAGGTAAGGGCGGAGAGTTTTTTCTGGTAGGAGGCATCCGCACGCAGGAAGCTTCCTGTCGGAAATTAGGGGCCAATGTCTCCTTACGTGACTCGGTGTCACATTTTGTTGGATAATCGCTCCGTGGGACCTTTTACTACATTAAAGGCACTATGTAAATGCAATTTGTTGTTGTTGTTCTTGTGAGGGTCAGGAGCGACACGGCCGTGCCGGGGGGGCGGGGCGGGTTGGGGTCAGAGGGCGTGAGGCGCTTCGGGACGTCCTGAGGTGGTGAAAGGCTTTGTAGAAATGCGAGTCCTTTCTTTCCCAATCGGCACCGACTCCACTAACTGGGTTGTTGCTGCCGAGGCAATCCTCAGATTTACCCCGGGTTCCAAGTAACAGCGCTGTCGATGCGTGAGAGCGAGGCGCAATCTGCAGTATAACTGCAGCCCGACTGACATCTCCAGACTGTGAGAAGAAATAAAATTGACAAGTGCGAGTGGAGTCCGATAGTTTTTATTGCGAGGTTCTGCCCACCTGGGATTTGGACACAACACTGAACATAGAGGATACACCAAAAACACAGATCGAATAATTCAATTCCATGCTCTTCACAACTCAAAGGGACTGGGAGCGATTCTCAGTACAAACATCCCAACAATAATACACTAAAGGATTGAACTGGTTATTAATCTACAAACGTATAAAGTCTGACACCGGCTGACATCAGACGTCTTATCCAAAGGCAGGGCTCCATTTTCGACACGATTCACTGAAGTTCCTCAAAAATCAAACAGGCTCCTCACTACTCTGGACACCTGGGTGTATATGTTCCTGCAATTTAATAAATAACGTCAATAGCGTCACTTTTCATGATAAAGTAGCTATTCACAGTGGCAGAAGGTGGGCACTGGTGTTCCACAAGGATCAGTACTGGGACCACTGATGTTCACAATTTACATTAACGGTTTAGACTTTGGAATCAAAAACACAATTTCTAAATTTGCAGATGACACCAAAATGGGGGGTATAGTCAATACTGAGGAGGACTGCAACAAGTTACAGGAGGACATTAATAAACTTGCAGAATGGACATATAAATGAAGTTCAACACAGTTAAATGTGAGGTATTACATTTTGGTAGGAAGAATAGGGAGGTCACTTATCACTTGGAGGGTGAGAGTCTCGGTGGGGTAGAGGAACAAAGGGATCTCGGAGTACAAATACACAAATCACTGAAAGTTACGACACAGGTTAACAAGGCCATAAAATACAAGCAAACCAAGAACTAGGGTTTATTTCTAGAGGGATAGAATTGAAAAGTCGGGAAGTTATTGCTAAACCTGTATCGAACCTTGGTTAGACCACACTTGGAGCACTGCGTACAGTTCTGGTCGCCATATTATAAAAAGGATATAGAGGCACTGGAGAGGGTGCAGAGAAGATTTACAAGGATGATACCAGAAATGTGAGGGTATACATATCAGGAAAGGATGAACAGGCTGGGTCTCTTTTCTCTTGAAAGAAAAGACCTAATAGAGGTCTTTAAAATTCTGAAAGGTTTTGATGGAGTGGATACAGAGAGAATGTTTCCACTTATGGGGAGAAGCATAACTAGGGGCCATCAATATAAGATAGTCACCAAGAAATCCAATCGGGAATTCAGGAGAAACTTCTTTACCCAGAGAGTGGTGAGAACGTGGAACTCGCTACCACAGGGAGTGGTTGAAGCGAATGGATGCATTTAAGGGGAGGCTAGATAAGCATATGAGGGAGAAGGGAATAGAGGGTTCTGCTGATAGAGTTAGATGAGGAAAGATGGGAGGAGGCTCGAGTGGAGCATAAACACCGGTATGGACTGGTTGGGCCGAATGGCAGAGAAGGTTGAGAGGAGACTTTATAGAGGTGTTCAAAATCATGAGGGGTCTGGCCAGAGCAGATAGAGAGAAACTGTTCCCATTGATCGAGAACCAGAGGACACAGATTTAAGGTGATCGGCAGAACTTCCAAAGGAGACATGAGGAAATCTTTCTTACGCAGCGAGTGGTGATGACCTGGAATGCACTGCCTGAGTGGATGGTGGAAGCAGATTCAATCGTGGCTTTCAAAAGGGAATTGGATAAGTACCTGAAGGAAAAAATTTTGCAGGTCTACGGGGAAAGGGCGGGGGAGTGGGACTAGCTGAAGTGCTCTTGCAGAGAGCCGGCACGGGCTCGACGGGCCGAATGGCCTCTTTCTGTGCGATCAGCATTCTGTGATTCTATGATTTTAGTTCTGGTGTCCCTACAAGTGGAAACATCTTCTCTACACCTACCCTATCTAATCACTTCATCATTTTAAAGACCTCTATCAGGTCACCCCTCACTCTTCTCTTTTCTAGAGAAAAGAGCCCCGGCCTGTTCAATCTATCCTGATAGTTATAACCTCTCAGTTCTGGTATCATCCTTGTGAATCTTTTCTTTTGCACCTTCTCCAGTGCCTCAGTAATTCTTTTTGTAATATGGAGATCAGAACTGGGCACAGAATTCTAAATGGTGAGTTGGTGAATCAAGCTAGGGAGATATTCCCAGTTTAGTTGAAGGCTATATTGGCCTTGGAGGGAGTGCAGCGTAGGTTTACCAGAATGATACCCGGACTCCAAGGGTTAAATTACGAGGAGAGATTACACAAACTAGGGTTGTATTCCCTGGAATTTAGAAGATTAAAGGACCAAAGTTTTCAGGATATTAAGGGGAACAGATATGGTAGACAGAGAGAAACTATTTCTGCTGGTTGGGGATTCTAGGACTAGGGGCTGTAGTCTAAAAATTAGAGCCAGACCTTTCAGGAGTGAAGTTAGGAAACACTTCTAAACACAAAGGGTGGTAGAAGTTTGGAACTCTCTTCCACAAACGGCAATTGATGCTGGGCCAATTGTTAATTTGAAATCTGAGATTGATGGCTTTCTGTTAACCAAAGGTATTGAGGGATATGGGCCAAAGGCGGGTGGATGGAGTTAGGTCACAGATCAGCCATGATCTCATGGAATGGCGGAACAGGCTCGAGGGGCTGAATGGCCTCCTCCTGTTCCTATGGTAACAGGCTCGAGGGGGCTGAATGGCCTCCTCCTGTTCCTATGGTAACAGGCTCGAGGGGGCTGAATGGCCTCCTCCTGTTCCTATGGTAACAGGCTCGAGGGGGCTGAATGGCCTCCTCCTGTTCCTATGTAACAGGCTCGAGGGGGCTGAATGGGCCTCCTCCTGTTCCTGTGTTCCTAACGGCACTGATTCTGCCCAGTCGCACAGCGCACAGAGAGAGCGAAGCCCTTTGAAGGAAGCACCTAAAAATCACACATACTGCATGTTCCTTAGAAAATTGGGGTCGTTCAGAATGGACGCGAGGAATTGCTTGAGCTGGCGGAACATGTCCTGGGCTCTGCCTCGCAGGATATCCACGTTGAATTCAGCGGGTGGATCCAGGCTCTGGCTATAGTCCGACGCTTGTGCTGGAGCAAGAAAGAGGGTTTAGTTCAAACACCAACGTCCACATCCTTTCAATACAACAGCCTGATGGGTCTCATAGCAACAATCTGAACTAACATCTGCAGCTCAAGGATCCTCTCTCAATCCATCCCCTCTCTCAATTGCAGTATTGAATAAGTATTATCGTGGCACCAATTCGACCCAAATATTCACAGCAGGAAGAACAAAACCAACCTTCATATTGCCCCTTCGAATTACTTCAATCACTCCTCTTTTCATACATGCATTGTATCTGCTGTGGCTCAATGGGTAGCACTCTCTCTCTCTCTCTCTCCTCTGAGTCAGGAGGTCGTGGGTTCGAGTCTCACTCCAGAGACTGGAGCCCCGTAATCCAGGCCGACAATCCAGTGTAGTATTGAGGGAGCACCGCACTGTCAGAGGGGCGGTACTGAGGGAGCACCGCACTGTCAGAGGGTGCAGTACTGAGGGAGCACCGCACTGTCGGAGGGGCAGTACTGAGGGAGCGCCGCACTGTCGGAGGGGCAGTACTGAGGGAGTGCCGCACTGTCGGAGGGTCAGTACTGAGGGAGCGCCGCACAGTCAGAGGGGCAGTACTGAGGGAGCACCGCACTGTCGGAGTGGCAGTACTGAGGGAGCGCCGCACTGTCGGAGGGACAGTACTGAGGGAGCGCCGCACTGTCAGAGGGGCAGTACTGAGGGAGCGCCGCACTGTCAGAGGGGCAGTACTGAGGGAGCACCGCACTGTCGGAGGGGCAGTACTGAGGGAGCGCCGCACTGTCAGAGGGACAGTACTGAGGAAGTGCCGCACTGTAAGAGGGGCAGTACTGAGGGAGTGCCGCACTGTCAGAGGGGCAGTACTGAGGGAGTGCCGCACTGTCAGAGGGGCAGTACTGAGGGAGTGTTGCACTGTCGGAGGGGCATTACTGAGTGAGTGCCACACTGTCGGAGGGGCAGTACTGAGGGAGCACCGCACTGTCAGAGGGGCAGTACTGAGGGAGCGCCGCACTGTCAGAGGGGCAATACTGAGGGAGCGCCGCACTGTCGGAGGGCCAGTACTGAGGGAGCGCTGCACTGTCAGAGGGGCAGTACTGAGGGATTGTTTCACTGTCGGAGGTGCCGTATTTCAGATGAGACGTTAAACCGAGGCCCCGTCTGCCCTCTTTCAGGTGGACGTAAAAGATCCCATGAACACTATTGGAAGAAGAGCAGGGGGGAGTTCTCCCTGGTGACCTGGGCCAATATTCATCCCTCAATCAACATCACTAAAACAGATGATCTGGGTCATTATCACATTGCTCTTTGTGGGAGCTTGCTGTGCACTAATTGGCTGCTGCGTTTCCCACATTACAACAGTGACCACACTTCAAAAAGTATTTCATTGTCTGTGAAGCGCTTTGGGACGTCCTGAGGTTGTGAAAGGTGCTGGAGAAATGCAAAATCTTTCTGTTAATTCTTTGGAAAGCCCTACAACCTCCCATCTTGCCAGCTCCCGCCTTGCTGTCCAAAGCCGGCTCAAAGCCCATCTCTAAGCTGATGCCAGCACCCTCTCTCAGCCCTCTCTACATTCCCTTTCTCCCTCCCCCTCAGTGTCCACCGCTTTCCCCTCCTCAGTGCCGAACGCATTTAAGGCGTCTTCCTGTAGGTGGGGCAATCGACTGTCGAATCTCTTCCTGTCTGTTCCAGACACTTACCCACAAGCACAGCCAGGAAGAGGCTTAGGAGAGCCAGCATCACCACCGAGGACCGCATTTTCATGAAGGACTTGAGCTTTCAACTGAAGACAGGAGACAAGACAGAAAGGAGTGAGGTTCTCCCACAGTTCCTCGCAAGTTCAATTCGCTCCGACTCCCTCTCCCAGCTCCTCTAAACCATCCCCTGGTTCAGCTTGGCTCAGCGGGCAGCACTCTGAGTCAGGAGATCGTGGGTTCGAGACCCACTCCAAACACTTGAGCCCAGGATCTGGGCCGACCCTCCCAGTGCAGTACCGAGGGAGCGCCGCACTGTCGGAGGGGCAGTACTGAGGGAGCGCCGCAATGTCGGAGGGTGCAGTACTGAGGGAGCGCCGCACTGTCGGAGGGTGCAGTACTGAGTGAGCGCCGCACTGTCAGAGGGTGCAGTACTGAGGGAGCGCAGCACTGTCGAAGGGTGCAGTACTGAGTGAGCGCCGCACTGTCGGAGGTGCAGTACTGAGGGAGCACCGCACTGTCGGAGGGGCAGTACCGAGGGAGCGCCGCACTGTCGGAGGGGCAGTACTGAGGGAGCGCCGCACTGTCGGAGCTGCAGTACTGAGGGAGCGCCGCACTGTCGGAGGGTGCAGTACTGAGGGAACGCCGCACTGTCGGAGGGTGCAGTACTGAGGGAGCGCCGCACTGTCGGAGGGGCAGTACTGAGGGAGCACTGCACTGTCAGAGGGGCAGTAGTGAGGGAGCGCCGCACTGTCGGTGGGTGCAGTACTGAGGGAGCGCCGCACTGTCAGAGGGGCAGTAGTGAGGGAGCGCTGCACTGTCGGAGGGTGCAGTACTGAGGGAGCACTGCACTGTCAGAGGGGCAGTAGTGAGGGAGCGCCGCACTGTCGGAGGATGCAGTCCTGAGTGAGCACTGCACTAATGTGGAAGTGTATTTTTTACTTGGACACAAAATGGCTTCCTAGACACAGAATAAGTGATACAAAATGCCCGACTCTGACTTGCTTGGGAAAAGTAAAGTTGTTTATGAATTCTCATGGAGATAAATTTAAACTTTGCAGACTATGCTGTTTTCATAGTCTGCTGGTACAGAACAAAAAGGCTTCTTCTGTTCAACTTGAGATAACCAAGGACTAGTGAAGTAAACATCCAGTTGCCTTGGCCTTGGTGGGAGAAGAAGAACAGACAGACAGTCTCCATGACTGTAGAGATTAGCTAGTCTTATCTTAAAGCATTTCTATTTTTTTAACTTTTAACTTTGCTTACTTTAAACAACATGTCATGTGATATAGAAAGCTTGTATTTTCAGTGTATAAACATGTTTCATTTTCTGTGATTCTTCAGAGTGTCATGTAGCCGTTGACTACATGCAGTCTCCTTGCGTGCAAGTAAATAATAAAGCCTGTCTTTGACGATACTTTATGTTTCAAGAGTCTTACTCGGAAGTCGAAACTTCGACACTGGTGGAGGGGCAGTACTGAGGGAGCACAGCACTGTCAGAGGGGCAGGACTGAGGGAGCGCCGCACTGTCGGAGGGGCAGTACTGAGGGAGCGCCGCACTGTCGGAGGGGCAGTACTGAGGGAGCGCCGCACTGTCGGAGGGGCGGTACTGAGGGAGCCCCGCACTGTCGGAGGGGCGGTACTGAGGGAGCCCCGCACTGTCGGAGGGGCGGTACTGAGGGAGCGCTGCACTGTCGGAGGGGCAGTACTGAGGGAGCACTGCACTGTCGGAGGGGCAGTACTGAGGGAGCACTGCACTGTCGGAGGGGCAGTACTGAGGGAGCACTGCACTGTCGGAGGGGCAGTATTGAGGGAGTGCCGCACTGTCGGAGGGTGCAGTACTGAGGGAGCGCCGCACTGTCGGAGGGTGCAGTACTGAGGGAGCACTGCACTGTCGGAGGGTGCAGTACTGAGGGAGCGCCGCACTGTCGGAGGGTGCAGTACTGCGGGAGCACTGCACTGTCGGAGGGGCAGTACTGAGGGAGCGCCGCACAGTTGGAGAGGCAGTACTGAGGGAGCGCCGCACTGTCGGAGAGCCAGTACTGAGGGAGCGCCTCACTGTCAGAGGGGCAGTACTGAGGGAGCGCCGCACTGTCGGAGGGGCAGTACTGAGGGAGCGCCGCACTGTCGGAGGGGCAGTACTGAGGGAGCAGTATTTCTTGGAGGTTCCACCGAGATCGCTTGCTACCTTTCGGTAAGTCACGGACAAAGGACACCACGAATTTCTAGTGATAAATCCTGAATGGCCACAGTGATGTTTTATCACATAAAAAATATTTCTCATTAGATACTGAATTGGTGTAGTCTGTTTCTTCTGACAGGAGTACTGCGATCTGTTAAGACTCATGTTTTAGATTTGAGTTGAATCCTGTAACTTTTGCTTCTTTTTTAACGTTAAAAAGAGGAGGAGGATTCTGACGGCTCAAGTTTCAAAACTATCGGGCAAAAGAGACAAGGGAAAAGTCGGCAGGTTTGCGTCCCGGACTGATAAAGGTACCAGGTTGTGAGAAAGCGCTAAAAGATTAAAACTGCAGTATCAAGGGTGGGTCCCTTGAGCCGTGAAAAGAAAAAAAGAATCTCGCGGCAGAAAGGTTTAGATAAGAAACCTTCGTATAGAGTATAAGTTAAATGTTAAGGACTCAGTTTGTAGCGGAGTACAACGCAAACTGAGAATTGACTATTTGTTTAGTTTAAAGTATAAGGTTAAATGTTTGATTACTTGATTTGTTTGCCTGTTTGGGCTTTTGCATTACGTATAATTGTCTTGATTGTTGTTAGTTCTTGTTATTGTTCATCACTTGTAGAACTTTGGATGGTCAAATATAATCGTAAGGGGGTAAAGGGTAAAACTTGCGATTTAGAAGATGAGTGCCTAGTATAATTAAAACCTTACTTAGATGGGAGCTTCGCAGAGCAAGATCCCAGAAAAAGGAACTCCAGCTTTTTACATCTTCCAGAACTGTGGTCGGACATCCACAAGGGATTTGTCTGATTGGTCTAAATGGACCAAGAATGACAAACACCCGTTCCCTATTGATGGAACCTTTAACCTAGACAGAATTACATGTCTAGAGGACTATCTCACAAATAGAGACCCACAAAGAAAAGGTAAAAAGTCAGTAAATTGGTCAGCCTTTTCAGACTGGAAAAAGGAAGCAGAAAGGCGTAAGGACCGTAGTATACAAGCCAGTAGATCTGACATTAAAAATAAGAGAAAAGACCCTGTGAGTAAATTGGCTAAACAAGATGAAGTTAGACAAATGACTTTAAGAATAGAAGCAATTATGGGGCAGCATTCTGGAATGACCAAAGAAAATTACCAGATTCCTTTAATCAATGCCCTCGTAAATGGTCTCAGAACAGAACTTAAAGAACCATTGACTTTAGTCTGCCTAGATTGGAGACATAAAACAACTCCTGAATTGACACAAATTCTGAAAGGAATTCAGGAGAGAAATAGGGACCAAAAGAATAAAGTTTCCCTCTTAGTGGAGCAAGCAGCTTCCACAACCCCGACTGCCCAGACAACCATTTATTATCAGGGTCAATACAGAGGACGAGGCAGAAGGTATAACAGAGGCAGATTTAGAGCAAGAGGTAGAGGAGGGACGGGCAGAGGCCAGTGGAGTGGAGGAGGCGCAAACTCTCCATGTTTTAACTGTGGCCAGATGGGACACTGGAAGGCCAACTGCCCGTTCCCCAAGCAGCAACATCAAGGCTGGGGAGGTGCACCAAACAATGTAAATACCCAAGCCCAGGCTTACACGTGTCCACAGGCAAGTTTTACAACGGGGAACCCTTGGGGAGGTCAAAATATGGAAGGACAAATTGGATCCCTCCCGCCCCCAGAGCAAAATTATTCAGCGTGACGCAAAGACACAGCCCCAAACGTTACCCACATACTTCAATTACCTTCAGTATCGGTAAATTCTAGAGATGAGCCATATTTATCCATAGAAATGCAGGGCAAGAGAGTTCCTTTTCTCATTGACACAGGCGCCACAAGCTCACTATTAACAAAGCAATATGCGAGAGGAACCCCATATACAGAAAAGAATGTCACATGTGTAGGACTTTCCGGCGTCTCACAGACTATGACATGGTTACAACCATTAGCAATACAAGCAGACAATTTCTCTGGCCAACATGCCTTTCTCCTATCAGACGATGCCCCTATGAACCTTTTAGGGAGAGATTTGCTATGCAAAATGCAAGCAACAATAATTTGTTCAGAAAAGGGACTACAGGTGTATGTAGAAGGAAAAAGATCTAATTTACCGACTTTGAAATCTGAAACTCAGCAAAAAAAAAGATTTGGAAAGCCAGGAAAAGCTGCTGAGACACCGATGTAAAAAAAAAGAGAGAAATTTAAAGTTTTATCGACATGGAAGTTATTAATGTCTGTGCCGAGACAAATAAAATCCAGGATTTGCTGAGTGAAAGGAATCTTAAAAGGAATGCTGAGATCTCAGTTTGTGTGAAAGTGTGCGTTAAAAGAGTCAAAGTTTTCCTGACTGTGAATGTTTAAGAAGTTACAGTATTTATTTTGTCTGAAAGTCTGTCTTTAAAAAAAAGTGTCTGTCATTTTTGTTTTAGCTCCACCCACTCTTTTGTACAGAGAGCTAAAAGCTGTTTAACCCTTTGAAGACTTGTCTTGAAGGATGGACAAGCGTGTGTTGTTTTAAGTTTGTTAATTGTTTTACAAAAGATAAGCTTCAGCCTTGAAGTCACAGTTGCCAATGTGCCTGGAAAGAAAATGAATTTGAATGTTTACAAGGCATGGGTAATTGTTTCTTTGTTAATGTGGCTATGGTTTCTTTCTTTTCCAAGTGATACTGGTTAGTTTAAAAAAAAATTGATCTGGATTGAATTGGAGTTATTGAGGTTAAATTAACCTATTAAAACCAGACTTTCATTGTGCACGGTGAAATTCTGGTTGGTGTAAATTTGTGTAGACCGCATTGAATAAGATATTTAATGGTCTGAAACCAGACTTTAAAATATTTACAGTCTTGGATACAGAACGGGTTCTGGTCCATACCATTGGCAGAGGAATCACAAGGGAAATTCGCCTTTACTGTCAGGGATAGACAGGATACATGGATCAGGGTCCCGCAGGGGTTCCACAATAGTCCAAATATATTCCACCATGTACGAAGTCAAGCCTTAGATGAGTTAGACCTATCAAAGTATCAGAGTGCCCTACTCCAATATGTCAATGACATAATGGCCCAAAAATTCGGCCCTTCCCGGGTGAGTACACAATCCGTACTCACCTGTAAGGCGTCCCGAAGTGTTGGTTTCCTGCATGCACTGCGCATGCGCGGGAAACCGGAACTTCCGGTATGGTGAAGGGGGCGGTTCCTAGGTGAACCGCGTGCGCGCTAGAGGCTGCGCGCACGCAGCACACTTAGATTTTTTTTCAGGTTTCTACGCGAGGGTAAGTATTGAAGATACTACGCTAATGAAAAGGAGGCGCAAGACCCGTTTTGAACAAGGTAAGTGGTTAATTAAGTATAATTTAAAAAAAATTTCAACAGGTTTATCTTTTTTAGATACTTTAAAGAAAGGTAAGTTTATTTTTATAACTTTTAAAAAGTATTTTAACTTTTTCAAAAATTTAAATTTTTGTTTAAAGTGGTTAATTTATTTAACTATAGTTATTTTATTAATGTGATGTTTTTTTAATTTATTTTAAGTTTAGCTGTTCTTTTGGGGCCGATTTCAATTCACAGATTTGGTCTCCTGTCAAATCTATGAATGAAAGATGGTCTGCTGCCATTGGCTCTCAATGCCCCACGTGATCCCAGGGGACGCATCGCACTAACTGCGCCCCTGGGATACGCAAGCACTGCGCGCCGGCAGTTGGGAGAGGCCCAGGACCCGAAGTTCCTGTGGGCCCAAAACACAACGGCAGGCGCGGTAGGTAAGAGCGCGCGCGATCCTTACCCCCGCGGCAAGCCGGAGAGGCGAATTTCTGGGCCAATGATTGTATCAGAGGATGCCAAAGGAAAAGCTAGCTTTAAATTGAACCCAAAAAGGTACAGGTTGGACTGTCCAAAGTAAAGTATCTAGGACACGAAATTAACCAGGGGTATAAGGCACTCCTGCAGAAACAAAGGCAGCCATAAAAGACATGCCAAGGCCAGTGACCATCCGGGGAGTGAGGAAAGTGTTGGGACTACAATTTAACTACTGCAGGAATTTTATATCAGACTTTGCAGGGAAAGCAGAGCCGATTCAACGGTTAGTTAAAGAAGGATCCAGTAGCGATGTGTGGCTGCAATAGATTGTGCCCCAAGAATTGAAAAAAAAACTTTGAGCTACAATTTAAGTTAAGCTGGTGTGTAAAAACTGAGAAGAACAACAAAAAGTTTGTTTAACAAAAGATTAAGTTTCGGTCTAAGATTTAACCTTGGAGTTGCAGTTGCTATGGTGAAATCTTCCAAAGCAGTTTGATTTGATTTGCTTAAATGTGAAAAACTAATTTTTCTCCAGTTATAAGAAATATGATGTGATTTATGGTTTTCTACAAGCATGTACTAGTTTGTTTTGTTTTATCTGTTCTGTTCATGTTCAGTTAAAGTGTGAAAACACAACTGTCTTTTTGGATCGGGAAAAATGTTTTTGATTTACGTGAAGTGACGCAATTACGTGCGCCTGACAATGTTTCGCTCCACCTTCTTAAAGACCTGCAAAGGAGTTAACCCTTTCCACTGACAGCTGATTAAGTTCACCGAGCAACAACTTTAGTATGAAACTTAAAGATATTGGACATTATTAAATTTAAGTTTCTTAATTTTAATTTAACATTTCCCAGAAGGAAAATTATGATTTGATAAATTAACCCCTTGGGCGCTAAGCAGAGTCACAATGGATTCTCTTCTTTCTTTTGTTATATGGAAGTTACCTTGTAAACTAATTGCAGCACTTCTGTCTCTAATGTTAAAACACTGTGTAAGCCACCTAGCCTGGAAATCACTTGTTTCTGAAATTGGAATTGATAAGATAAATTAATAGAAATGAAATTGAACATTGACAAAACCTGTCAGTTCAACAGTACTGCTGTTTGGATTTCGGGATAATTTTGAAATGACAAAATGGACTCAGGCACTGTATATAGGGTTACTTTTGGGAAAATAAAAGATCCTCTAAAATAATGATAAATAAAAAGTGTTAATAACTTGGACCAAGTGAGAATGTTTGATCTATGTTTTCAATCTTATATATTGTACTGGACAGTAAAGTTTCTCCAGGGCTCATGAATGAGATATGAATGGTAATTAAAGGGGAGTGATTGAAGGTGTAAGATTGAAACAGGAGAATTACACTACTGAATGGGAATTTTTAAAACTTTCTGGTGAAAGTCAGGAAAGTGTAGCTAAGAATAATAAATTGATAGCTTTCTCTTGGAGACATTTGTGTCCCTGCCTATAATGAACTTTTAAGAAAACTGAATTTGATAGCCTGGCCACTATCCAAGACATTGGGACCATGCAGAGGAAGATGAACAAAGACAATCTTTTGATAAGATACCTGAAAGCCCGAGAAAGGCTTGTATCGGATGGCACGTGTGGCACGATATGGAGATACCGGTCTGAGTGTGCAAATGAGATTTGTTACGTATGAAGCAATTACCATCTGGAAATGTATGGTGAATTTGCACTGAAGAACGGGTCTCAGACATGCTCAGTTACTTGACAACAGCAAGACATGAAATGGTTAATGTGGCTCAGGAGAGTGAGACAACCTTTAAAGCATGGACACGTACTCCATCGAGAAACTATCTAATTAATGAAACAATCAGAATAGAGTTAAACACACTGGTACCTGTTAGAGGGATTGGAAATTGAAGTTGAAGTGGAGAGTTACCTGGAATCTGGATTGGGACAATTGAGGGCTAAGGAGAAATCATGTTTAGTAAGAATTATCCACAAGATGGATACGAGTAAAAGAGAGATCTGGAGAATCTTTTAAGTCCATGATTTGTTGATTAGATGTTAAATTGTAATGTTGCTTGAAATGATTGTAAGACTGAATTTTACTGTGACTGTAATAATTGTGTTTTGTAGGTAACAGAGCGTGGGGAAAACCACTGCGAATCCACTATGAGGTGGTTTTGGTGGTGCCTCCTGTGTCACTACTACTGCAATTACCATGCTTTACGGGTCTAACAGGACCTGTCCCATCAATCAACACGTTTTAATCAATATCAAAACCTATGCTCAAGTGAAACTGACAGTAAATGAGGTACTTAAGTATGAGCTGCACAATTATGTGGCACAATTCAGATACGACATTCCCCTGTTGTCTAAGGGTATCAGTGAGCTCATGATGCGACTGAACTCCTCCCTAAAGCATTTTTATGTTTTGAAGGAAGACAACTCGAGAATAGATATTGAAATTGACAGCATAGAGGACAACTCACACTGGTGGGATATTGGGCTTAATATATCAGCACACCCTTAGCTTTGTATTAGTTCACACGCTCTGGTAGTTCTCCAACTTGTAATGATAGTGTATTTGATATATGTAACCTATGTAGTAAGATACACAAGCCAATTGGGTACTCATGCCCATGACTAACCAGCACTAACAAATTAATTGAGCACACCGAAAGAGAAGATCCGAAGCAATGTAGAGGAGACCCCAGGCGGGGTAACATCAGGAAGATAGAAGAAACAGAGGATACCCCAGGCGGGGCACAATTGGAACACCGGAATGGACTATTAGAAGGGAGAAATCTTCAAGACTCCCTACTAACTAATGCCCAAGTTGAGAGAGCAATAAGAACTAGCTAGATTAGTCAAGAGCCAATTGTGAGAAGTCAATAAGGGTTATTTCCTTCTCAAAGAAGGGAATTGTAAGAAATAGCCGTTAGATTCAAAGATGGGTTTTAATTCTTAGAACAGAAACTGACAACATGCAGCCAGGAACAGATAGCAGAAATGCCAGCAAGGTCGAATATCAAGCATCAAAAGACAAATAGAAGTCATAAGGGAATCATAAAATGCAAAACAACACAGGGTGGGGGATAATAGACAAAAATGGTGCCGAAAAGTCATAAAATGTCCTTAAAGAAACATAACAAAACATTCCTCAGAAAGATAAGAGGGAGGCCTTGTCAGCCATGCAGAAAGGGATGGCGAGGGATGTCTTCCCGCTTCACAATTGGACAATAGGATGGGGGATCAAGGGGTTCATATTTGATGCATGGATTGATAATTGTTCTCGTAATTGGAATAACGCTCTGTGTTATACTGATGATTTTAAATGCATGTCGTAAGGCAGCTATGGCCAGAATGATGCCGGTCGCTGTAGTCAATATTGAACCAAGCAATGAACAGCTGCTACAGGATATCTATATGGAAGCGCTTTTCTTTTCATACAGACCACCATACACCCGGCACCAAGGATAGATAGAGAGGAGAGACGATCTTAAATAAGGTCAGCCATCAATACAGGTATAATCCCGAGAATGGTTAAAACAGAAAAGAAGTTGGCATCCCTGGCCAAAATCCAAATTTGGTACAGGAACCGACAGGAGAGACCGAAAGGGTTAAATTGAGCTATTTTGTCCTAGAAGGAGAAAAAGGGGGAAATGTGGAAGTGTATTTCTTACTTGGACACAAAATGGCTTCCCAGACACAGAATAAGTGATACAAAATGGCCGACTCTGACTTGCCTGGGAGATGAATTTAAACTTTGCAGACTATGCTGTTTTCATAGTCTGCTGGTACAGAACAAAAAGGCTTCTCCTAATCAACTTGAGATAACCAAGGACTAGTGAAGTAAACATCCAGTTGCCTTGGCCTTGGTGGGAGAAGAAGAACAGACAGACAGACTCCATGACTGCAGAGATTAGCTAGTCTTATCTTAAGGCATTTCTATTTTTTAACTTTTAACTTAGCTTACTTTAAACAACATGTCATGTTATGTGATATAGAAAGCTTGTATTTTCAGTGTATGAAGATGTTTCATTTTCTGTGATTCTTCAGAGTATCATGCAGCCGTTGACTACAATGCATTCTCCTTGCGAGCAAGTAAATAAAAAAGGCGGTCTTTGACGATACTTTATGTTTCAAGAGTCTTACTTGGGAGTCAAAACTTCGACACTGGTGGAGGGGCAGTACTGAGGGAGCACTGCACTGTCGGAGGGGCAGTACTGAGGGAGCACTGCACTGTCGGAGGGGCGGTACTGAGAGAGCGCCGCACTGTCGGAGGGGCAGTACTGAGGGAGCACTGCACTGTCGGAGGGTGCAGTACTGAGGGAGCACTGCACTGTCGGAGGGGCAGTACTGAGGGAGCACTGCACTGTCGGAGGGTGCAGTACTGAGGGAGCACTGCACTGTCAGAGGGTGCAGTACTGAGGGAGCGCTGCACTGTCGGAGGGGCAGTACTGAGGGAGCGACGCACTGTCGGAGGAGCAGTACTGAGGGAGCGCCGCACTGTTGGAGGGGCAGTACTGAGGGAGCACTGCACTGTTGGAGGGGCAGTACTGAGGGAGCGCTGCACTGTCGGAGGGGCAGTACTGAGGGAGCACTGCACTGTCGGAGGGGCAGTACTGAGGGAGTACTGCACTGTCGGAGGGGCAGTACTGAGGGAGCGCTGCACTGTCGGAGGGTGCAGTACTGAGGGAGCGCTGCACTGTGGGAGGAGCAGTACTGAGGGAGCGCAGCACTGTGGGAGGGGCAGTACTGAGGGAGTGCCGCACTATCGGGGGACAGTACTGAGGGAGCGCCGCACTGTCGGAGGGGCAGTACTGAGGCAGTGCCGCACTGTCGGAGGGGGAGTACTGAGGGAGCGCTGCACTGTCGGAGGGGCTGTACTGAGGGAGCGCCGCACTGTCGGAGGGGCAGTACTGAGGGAGCGCTGCACTGTGGGAGGGGCAGTACTGAGGGAGCGCCGCACTGTCGGAGGGCCAGTACTGAGGGAGCACCGCACTGTAGGAGGGGCAGTACTGAGGGAGCACCGCACTGTCGGAGGGGCAGTACTGAGGGAGCGCCGCACTATCGAAGGGGCAGTACTGAGGGAGTGCTGCACTGTCGGAGGGGCAGTACTGAGGGAGCGCCGCACTGTCAGAGGGCCAGTACTGAGGGAGCGCCGCACTGTCGGAGGGGCAGTACTGAGGTAGCGCCGCACTGTCGGAGGGGCAGTACTGAGGGAGCCCCGCACTGTCGGAGGGGCAGTACTGAGGGAGCACGGCACTGTCGGAGTGGCGGTACTGAGGCAGCGCCGCACTGTCGGAGGGGCAGTACTGAGGGAGCGCCGCACTGTCGGAGGGGCAGTACTGAGGGAGCGCCGCAGTGTCGGAGGAGCAGTACTGAGGGAGCGCCGCACTGTGGGAGGGGCAGTACGGAGGGAGCACTGCACTGTCGGAGGGGCAGTACTAAGGGAGCGCTGCACTGTGGGAGGAGCAGTACTGAGGGAGCGCCGCACTGTCGGAGGGGCAGTACTGAGGGAGCGCCGCACTGTCAGACGGGCAGTACTGAGGCAGCGCCGCACTGTCGGAGGGGCAGTACTGAGGGAGCACTGCACTGTCGGAGGGGCAGTACTAAGGGAGCGCTGCACTGTGGGAGGAGCAGTACTGAGGGAGCGCCGCACTGTCGGAGGGGCAGTACTGAGGGAGCGCCGCACTGTCAGACGGGCAGTACTGAGGCAGCGCCGCACTGTCGGAGGGGCAGTACTGAGGGAGCGCTGCACTGTCGCAGAGGCAGTACTGAGGGAGCGCCGCACTGTCGGAGGGGGAGTACTGAGGGAGCGCCGCACTGTCGGAGGGGGAGTACTGAGGGAGCGCTGCACTGTCGGAGGGGCTGTACTGAGGGAGCGCCGCACTGTCGGAGGGGCAGTACTGAGGGAGCGCTGCACTGTCGGAGGGGCAGTACCGAGGGAGCGCCGCACTGTCGGAGGGGCAGTACTGAGGGAGCGCCGCACTGTCGGAGGGTGCAGTACTGAGGGAGCGCTGCACTGTCAAAGGGGCAGTATTGAAGGAGCGCCGCACTGTCGGAGGGTGCAGTACTGAGGGAGCGCCGCACTGTCGGAGGGTGCAGTACTGAGGGAGCGCCGCACTGTCGGAGGGTGCAGTACTGAGGGAGCACTGCACTGTCGGAGGGTGCAGTACTGAGGGAGCACGGCACTGTCGGAGGGGCAGTACTGAGGGAACGCCGCACAGTTGGAGGGGCAGTTTTGAGGGAGCGCCGCACTGTCGGAGGGGCAGTACTGAGGGAGCGCCGCACTGTCGGAGGGGCAGTACTGAGGGAACGCCGCACAGTTGGAGGGGCAGTTTTGAGGGAGCGCCGCACTGTCGGAGGGGCAGTACTGAGGGAGCGCTGCACTGTCGGAGGGGCAGTACTGTGGGAGCGCTGCACTGTGGGAGGGTCAGTACTGAGGGAGCGCCGCACTGTCGGAGGACCAGTACTGAGGGAGCGCCGCACTGTCGGAGGGGCAGAACTGAGGGAGCGCCGCACTGTTGGAGGGGCAGTACTGAGGCAGCACCGCACTGCCGGAGGGGCAGTATTGAGGAAGCGCCACACAGTCGGAGGGGCAGTACTGAGGGACCGCCGCACTGTGGGAGGGTCAGTACTGAGGGAGCGCCGCACTGTCGGAGGGCCAGTACTGAGGGAGCGCCGCACTGTCGGTGGGGCAGAACTGAGGGAGCGCCGCACTGTCGGAGGGGCAGTACTGAGGCAGCGCCGCACTGCCGGAGGGGCAGTACTGAGGGAACGCCGCACTGTCGGAGGGGCAGTACTGAGGGACCACCGCACTGTCGGAGGGCCAGTACTGAGGGAGCGCCGCACTTTAGGAGGGGCAGTACTGAGGCAGCGCCGCACTGCCGGAGGGGCAGTACTGAGGGACCGCCGCACTGTGGGAGGGTCAGTACTGAGGGAGCGCCGCACTGTCGGAGGGCCAGTACTGAGGGAGCACCGCACTGTAGGAGGGGCAGTACTGAGGGAGCGCTGCACTGTCGGAGGGGCAGTACTCTGGGAGCGACGCACTGTGGGAGGGGCAGTACTGAGAGAGCACCGCACTGTCGGAGGGGCAGTGCTGAGGGAGCGCCGCACTGTCGAAGGGGCAGTACTGAGGGAAGGCCGCACTGTCGGAGGGCCAGTACTGAGGGAGTGCTGCACTGTCGGAGGGGCAGTACTGAGGGAGCACCGCACTATCAGAGGGGCAGTACTGAGGGAACGCCGCACTGTCGGAGGGGCAGTACTGAGGGAGCGCCGCACTGTCGGAGGGGCAGTACTGAGGGAGTGCTGCACTTTCGGAGGGCCAGTACTGAGGGAGCGCCGCACTGTCTGAGGAGCAGTCAGTCAGATAACTGGTTATTAATCCTCACTGGCGAAGGGGGAAGGAATTGGAGAATTTGATGCATAAAATTCTGATCACCGTCCCACATACTAAAAATTGAGGGTTTTTCTGATCTACGGATGGTATGTTGCCTCCCGGGTGCCAGGGTCCGTGACGTCTCGGACCGTGTTTTCAGAATCCTCAAGGGGGAGGGCGAACAAGCACAAGCCGTGGTACACATCGGTACCAACGACATAGGTAGGAGAAGGGATGGGGATTTAATACAGGAATTTAGGGAGCTAGGTTGGAAGCTGAGAGCCAGTACAAACCATGTTGTAATCTCTGGTTTGTTGCCAGTGCCACGTGCTAGCGAGTTGAGGAACAGGGAGAGAGTGCAGATAAACACGTGGCTGCAGGGATGGTGTAGCGGGGAGGGTTTCAGTTATGTGGATAATTGGAGCACATTCTGGGGAAGGTGGGACCTGTACAAACAGGACGGTTTGCACCTGAACCAGAGGGGCACCAATATCCTGGGAGGGAAATTTGCTACGGCTCTTCAGGGGGGGTTTAAACTAATTTGTCAGGGGGATGGGAAAAAGGGCTGTAGTCCAGGAGCCAGTGGTGAGTGTCGAGAGGTACTGAGGAGGGTATCAAGGTCGCAGGAATGTACCGGCAGACAGGAAGGTGGCTTGAAGTGTGTCTACTTCAATGCAAGGAGCATCCGGAATAAGGTAGGAGAACTTGGAGCGTGGATTGGTACTTGGGACTACGATGTGGTGGCCATTACGGAGACATGGTTAGAACAGGGACAGGAATGGTTGTTGGAAGTTCCGGGGTATAGATGTTTCAGTAAGAGTAGGGAAGTTGGTAAGAAAGGTGGGGGAGTAGCATTGTTAATCAAGGATAGTTTAACAGCGGCAGAAAGGCAGTTCGAGGGGGATCTGCCATCTGAGGTAATATGGGCTGAAGTTAGAAATAGGAAAGGAGCAGTCACGTTGTTAGGAGTTTTCTACAGGCCCCCAAATAGTAATAGAGATGTGGAGGAAGAAATTGCAAAGCAGATTATGAATAGGTGTGGAGGTCACAGAGTAGTTGTCATGGGTGACTTCAACTTTCCAAATATTGATTGGAACTTTTATAGGTCAAACAGTTCGGATGGGATAGTTTTTGCACAGTGTGTGCAGGAGGGTTTCCTGACACAATATGTGGATAGGCCGACAAGAGGTAGGGTCACATTGGATTTGGTACTGGGTAATGAACCGGGCCAAGTGTTTGATTTGTATGTGGGAGAGCACTTTGGAGATAGTGACCACAATTCGGTGACTTTCACTATTGCAATGGAGAGGGATAGGGCCATACGGCAGGGCAGGGTTTATAATCGGGGGAGGGGTAATTATGATGCGATTAGGAAAGAATTAGGGAGCATAAGATGGGAACAGAAACTATCAGGGAAAGGCACAAACGAAAAGTGGAGCTTTTTCATGGAGCAATTACTGCCTGTCCTTGATAGGTATGTCCCTGTCAGGCAGGGAGGAAATGGCCGAGTGAGAGAACCATGGTTCACAAAAGAGGTCGAATGTCTAGTCAAGAGGAAAAAGGAAGCGTATGTAAGGATGAGAAAACAAGGTTCAGTTGGGTCGATTGAGGGGTACAAGGTAGCAAGGAATGAGCTAAAAAAAGAGCTTAGGAGAGCTAGGAGGGGGCATGAGAAGTCCTTGGCGGGTCGGATCAAGGAAAACCCCAAGGCTTTTTACTCTTATGTGAGAAATAAAAGAATGACCAGGGTGAGGGTAGGGCCGGTCAAGGACAGTAGTGGGAACTTGTGCATGGAGTCAGAAGAGATAGGAGAGGTGATGAATGAATACTTTTCGTCAGTGTTCACCGAAGAGAGGGGCCAAGTTTTTGAGGATGAGAGTGTGATAAAGGTGGATAGGCTGGAGGAGGTAGATGTTCGGAGGGAAGATGTTTTAGCAATTTTGAAGAACCTGAGGGTCAATAAGTCCCCTGGGCCAGATGCGATATATCCTAGGATTCTTTGGGAGGCAAGGGAGGAGATTGCAGAGCCTTTGGCTTTGATCTTTGGGTCCTCACTGTCCACGGGGATGGTGCCAGAGGACTGGAGAGTGGCGAATGTTGTTCCTCTCTTCAAGAAAGGAAATAGGAATGACCCTGGTAATTATAGGCCGGTTAGTCTTACTTCGGTGGTTGGTAAGATAATGGAAAAGGTCCTGAGGGATAGGATTTATGACCATTTGGAAAGATGCAACTTAATCCGGGATAGTCAACACGGATTCGTGAAGGGTAAGTCTTGCCTAACAAATTTGATTGAATTCTTTGAGGAGGTAACTAAGTGTGTAGATGAAGGTAGAGCAGTTGATGTCGTATACATGGATTTTAGTAAGGCGTTTGATAAGGTTCCCCATGGTCGGCTCATGAAGAAAGTAAGGAGTTGTGGGATAGAGGGAAATTTGGCCGATTGGATAAGTAACTGGCTATCTCATAGAAAGCAGAGGGTGGTGGTGGATGGAAAATTTTCGGACTGGAGACCAGTTAACAGCGGTGTGCCACAGGGGTCGGTGCTGGGTCCTCTGCTGTTTGTGATTTTTATCAATGACTTGGAGGAGGGGACTGAAGGGTGGATCAGTAAATTTGCTGATGACACCAAGATTGGTGGAGTAGTGGATGAGGTGGAGGGCTGTTGTAGGCTGCAAAGAGACATTGATAGGATGCAGAGCTGGGCCGAAAAATGGCAGATGGAATTTAACCCTGATAAGTGCGAGGTGATTCATTTTGGTAGGGCAAATTTGAATAAGGATTACAGGGTCAACGGCAGGGTTCTGAGGAACGTGGAGGAACAGAGGGATCTGGGGGTTCATATCCACAGATCTCTGAAGGTTGCCACTCAAGTGGATAGAGCAGTAAAGAAGGTCTATAGTGTGTTAGCGTTTATTAACAAGGGGTTTGAGTTTAAGAACCGTGAGGTTATGCTGCAACTGCACAGGACCTTGGTGAGACCACATTTGGAGTATTGTGTGCAGTTCTGGTCACCTCACTATAGGAAGGACGTGGAAGCATTGGAGGGAGTGCAGAGGAGATTTACCAGGATGCTGCCTGGTTTGGGGGGGAGGTCTTATGAGGAAAGATTGAGGGAGCTAGGGCTTTTCTCTTTAGAGCAGAGGAGGATGAGAGGCGACTTAATAGAGGTTTATAAGATGATGAGGGGGATAGATAGAGTGGATGTTCAGAGACTATTTCCTCAGGTGGATGTAGCTGTTACAAGGGGGCATAACTATAAGGTGCATGGGGGAGATATAGAAGGGATGTCCGAGGTAGATTCTTTACTCAGAGAGTGGCTGGGGTGTGGAATGGACTGCCTGCTGTGATAGTGGAGTCGGACACTTTAGGAACTTTCAAGCGGTTATTGGATAAGCACATGGAGCACACCAGAATGATAGGGAGTGGGATAGCTTGATCTTGGCTTCGGACAATGCTCGGCACAACATCGAGGGCCGAAGGGCCTGTACTGTGCTGTACTGTTCTATGTTCTATGTTCTATATTAACCAATTAAATAACAATGTGAATTTATATAGCGCCTTTAACCTAGTAGAAAATTTAACACCGAGACAGATAAGGAGATATTAGGACAGGTGACCAAAAGCTGGGTCAAAGAGGTCGGTTTTAAGGAGCGTCTTAAAGGAGGAGAGAGAGGCGGAGAGGTTTAGGGAGGGAATTCCAGAGCTCGGGGCCCAGGCGGCTGAAGGCACGGCCGCCAATGGTGGAGCGATGGAAATCGGGGGATGCGCAAGAGGCCAGAATTGGAGGAGCGCAGAGATCTGGGAGGGTTGTGGGGCTGGGGGAGGTTACAGAGATAGGGAGGGGCGAGGAGACCATGGAGGGATGTGAAAACAAGGATAAGAATTTTTAAATCGAGGCGTTGCCGGACCGGGAGCCAATGTAGGTCAGCGAGCAACAGAGGGGGTGATGGGTGAACGGGACTCGGTGCGAGTTAGGACACGGGCCAGCAGGAGTTTTGGATGACCTCAAGTTTACGGAGGGTTGGAAGGTGGGAGCACAAGTTTAAGGAACAAGCCTTTTAAATAAAATACAAATAAATGACACGTATAATATAACAAGTTAAAGCATCTCCAGTCCCTTAGCCCCGCACAGAAAATGCTTACCAGAACAGAGGTGTGCACTTGCAAGGATGCTGTCTTGACTGAATCTCTGGGAAGAAACTCTCCCTTTTTATTCGGGATTGAGTTGACACGTGAATCACAGTCCCGGTTTCTAATTGCTGCTTTAATTGGGGGCAATTATACTGCAGGCAGAGTCTGGCGAAACGCCTTGTGGGTTTTCTCGTGCTACACAGCATCTGCATTGCACAAGGGAGGGCCGTCGGGTTTCATTGTCTGGAGACAAATGCCTCTGTTCCATTTTGCAATGGGGTGAAGCAACTCCCGGGCTGGAGCAGCATCAAGATTGGAAACTGCTGGACGGGTCATGGGGGGGTGAACACTGGGGAAATCAGGAGGTAGCCATGAGACGCTGAGCACTGCAGGATACGATATGGTCACATGTCACTTTAATTCTCCGCTCCACTCCCACTCTGGCCTCTCCGTCCTCGGCCTCTTACATTGTTCCAATGAAGCTCAACGTAAGCTCGAGGAACAGCACCTCATCTTTCCATTAGGCACTTTACAGCCTTCTGGACTCAACATAGAGTTCAACAATTTCAGACCATAACCTCTGCCCCGATCCTTTTTTTCCGTTCATTTTTTTTTCTCTCTCCCACATAGCAGCTGTCCATCATTCTGCCATCGTCATTTACACTTCATCTAGAGCCATCTTTTGTTTCTTTACTTGTTCCATTACCATCTCCTTTTGCCTTGAACCTTAAGATGGAGAGTGAAGTAGTTGACTCAGAGACTAGGGTCCTGAATTTAAATAAAGGAAACTACGATGGTATGAGGCGCGAGTTGACTAGGATGGATTGGGGAACGTTACTTAAAGGGTTGACGGTGGATAGGCAATGGCAAACATTTAAAGATTGCATGGAGGAACTACAGAATTTGTTCATCCCTGTTTGGCATAAAAATAAAACAAAAAAGGTGACTCAACTGTGGCTAACAAGGGAAATTAGGGATAGCATAAGATCCAAGGAGAGGACATATAAATTGGCCAGAAAAAGCAGCAAACCTGAGGATTGGGAGCAGTTTAGGATTGAGCAAAGGAGGACAAAGGGATTAATTACGAGGGGGAAAATAGAGTATGAGAGTAAGCTTTCAGGGAACATAACAACTGACTGTAAAAGCTTCTATAGATATGTGAAGAGAAAAAGATTGGTGAAGTCAAGCGTAGGTCCCTTGCAGTCAGAATCAGGGGAATTTATAATGGGGAACAAAGAAATGGCAGACCAATTAAATACATACTTTGGTTCTGTCTTCACAAAGGAGGACACAAATAACCTCCAAGAGATGTCGGGGAACATAGGGTCTAATGAGAGGGAGGAACTAAATGAAATCAGTATTTGTAGGGATATGGTGTTAGGGAAATTGACGGGATTGAAGGCCGATAAATCCCCAGGGCCTGATAATCTACATCCTAGGGTACTTAAGGAAGTGGTCCTAGAAATAGTAGATGCATTGTTGATCATCTTCCAAAATTCTATCGATTCTGGAACAGTTCCCATGGATTGGAGGGTAGCTAATATAACCCCAATATTTAAAAAAGGTGGTAGAGAGAAAACGGGGAATTATAGACCGGTAAGCCTGACATCGGTAGTGGGGAAAATGCCAGAGTCCATTATAAAAGATGTAATAGCAGAGCACTTGGAAAACAGTGACAGGATCAGACAAAGTCAACATGGATTTACAAAAGATAAATCATGCTTGACTAATCTACTGGAATTTTATGAGGATGTAACTGGTAGAATAGATAAGGGAGAACCAGTGGATGTGGTGTATTTGGACTTTCAGAAGGCTTTCGATAAGGTCCCGCATAAGAGATTAGCGTGCAAAGTTAAAGCACATGGGATTGGGGGTAAGGTACTGACTTGGATAGAGAACTGGTTGGCAGACAGGAAGCAAAGAGTTGGAATCAACGGGTCTTTTTCCGAGTGGCAGGCAGTGACTAGTGGGGTACCGCAGGGATCGGTGCTAGGACCCCAGTTATTCAAAATATATATTAATGATCTAGACGAGGGAACTAGATGTAATATCTCCAAGTTTGCAGACGACACAAAGCTGGGTGGGCGTGTGTGCTGTGAGGAGGATGCAGAGAAACTCCAGTATGATTTGGACAGGTTGGGTGATTGGGCAGATGCATGGCAGATGCAGTATAATGTGGATAAATGTGAGGTTATCAACTTTGGTGGCAAAAACAGGATTGCAGATTATTATCTGAACGGCAATAGATTGGGAAAAGGGAAAGTGCAATGAGACTTGGGTGTCCTTGTGCACCAGTCGCTGAAGGTAAGCATGCAGGTGCAGCAGGCGGTTAAGAAGGCAAATGGTATGTTGACCTTCATACGAGAGGATTCGAGTACAGTAGCAAGGATGTCTTGCTGCAGTTGTACAAGGCTTTGGTGAGACCACACCTTGAGTATTGTGTGCAGTTTTGGTCGCCTTATCTGCGGAAGGATGTTCTTGCCATGGAGGGAGTGCAGCGAAGATTCACCAGACTGATACCTTGGATGGCAGGAATGACGTATGAAGAGAGATTGGGTCAATTGGGCTTGTATTCGCTAGAGTTTAGAAGAACGAGAGGGGATCTCATTGAAACTTATAAAATTCTAACAGGACTAGACAGACTAGATGCAGGAAGGATGTTCCCGATGGCGGGGGAGTCCAGAACCAGTGGTCACTGTGTAAGGATAAGGGGTAAGCCATTTAGGACTGAGATGAGGAGGAATTTCTTCACCCAGAGAGTGGTGAACCTGTGGAATTCTCTACCACAGAAGGCAGTTGAGGCCAATTCATTGAATATATTCAAGAAGGAGTTAGATATATTTCTTAAGGCTAAAGGGATCAAGGGATATGGGGAGAAAGCAGGGACAGGGTACTGAATTTGATGACCAGCCATGATCTCATTGAATGGCGGAGCAGGCTCGAGGGGCCGAATGGCCTACTCCTGCTCCTATCTTCTATGTTGCTATGGAATGCGCTGCCTGAAAGGGCGATGGAAGCAGATTCAATAGTAACTTTCAAAAGGGGAATTGGATCAATACTTGAATAGGAGACATTTTTAGGGCTATGGGGAAAGAGCAGGGGGGAGTGGAACTAATTGGAGAGCTCTTTTAAACAGCCGGCACAGGCACGATGGGCCGAATGGCCTCCTTCTGTGCTATATCATTCTACGATTCTGTGAACTGCACTCACTTTGAATCAGATTGGAAATATATTTGGAGATAAGAACGTCGATTTTAGACAAGGCTGCTCTATAAACAAAATCTCCTTTGTGTCTGCCATTGTTTCCAATGGTTCGCTGTGTAACTGGTTCCCTCGACTGGTTACCAGCTCCCTCAATGTATCATTGTGTAAAGACAGTGACATAAAACGCTGTCAGATTTACTGTTATCACCGACACTCTGGTTACAGTTTGAGTTTGTGTTTATTCTGTCACACAGACTATTCCTATTTTGCTGCATTATCTCCAACACAAACACCTTTATAAATTTCGGCCACAGCCTCGAATGTTTACATAAACCCGCTTCAAATGAATCCCAGGATTCAACGAGGAGGGTTGTGTCAACGGAGGATCTTTGACGGAAAAAAAGACTTACATTTCTCCAGCACCTTTCACCACCTCAGGACGTCCCAAAGCGCTTTACAGCCAATGAAGTACTTTTTTGAAATGTCAATGTTATAATGTAGGAAACGCGGCAGCCAATTTGCGCACAGCAAGCTCCCACAAACAGCAATGTGATAATGACCAGATCATCTGTTTTTAGTGATATTGGTTGAGGGATGAATATTGGCCCCAGGACAAGGGGAGAACTCCCCTGATCTTCTTCGAAACAATACCATATGATCTCTTACATGCACCTGAGAGGGCAGATGGGGCTTCGGCATAATGTTTCATCTGAAAGACGGCACCTCAGACAGTGTGACGCTCCCTCAGTACAGCCCCTCCGACAGAGCGGCGCTCCCTCAGTACTGCCCCTCCGACAGTGCGGCACTCCCTCTGTACTGCACCTCCGACAGTGCAGCGCTCCCTCAGTACTGCCCCTCCAACAGTGCGGCGCTCCCTCAGTACTGCCCCTCCGACAGTGCGGTGCTCTCTCAGTACTGCCCCTCCAACAGTGCGGCTCTCCCTCAGTACTGCCCCTCCAACAGTGCGGCGTTCCCTCAGTACTGACCCTCCGACAGTGCAGAATGCCCTCAGTACTAACCCTCCGACAGTGCAGCACTCCCTCAGTACTGCCCCTCCGACAGCGTGGCGTTCCCTCAGTACTGACCCTCCGACAGTGCAGCATTCCCTCAGTACTAACCCTCCGAGAGTGCGGCGCTCCCTCAGTACTGCCCCTCCCTCAGAAGCGCTCCCTCAGTATTGCCCCTGTGGGATCCTGCAGTGCATCTGTTGGGTGCCAGGTTGCACGGGAAGTGCTTTGGGGTGTTTCTGAGATGTAGTAAGGTGCTATATTAATCTAAGAGAGACCCTCCCTGCACCCAGTGTCTTGCCCGAGTTGGGGTGGGATACGCTCCCCTACGGAATGAACACCATCATGTTCAGGGGTCAGATTGCAATCCAAACCCGCAGTTATACTGTCGCCGTGAAGCTGAAAAAGTACGAGGCCGCGACTCAAGCCTTAGCGCGGTGGCTCAAAATATAAAACCCTGGTCAGACCCTATCCGGAGTCAGTGCGTTCGGTTCTGGGCCCCGCACCTCAGGAAGGATATCTTATCCTCGGAGGGGGAGTAGCCCAGATTCTCCAGAACGGTACGCGGGGCTGAAAGGGTTAAATTACGAGGACAGGTTGGCACAGACTAGGCTTGTAATCCCTCGAGTTTAGAAGATTAAGGTGCGATCTAATCGAGGTTTTTGAGATGATTAAAGGATTCGATAGGGTAGAGAGAGAGAAACTATTTCCTCTGGTGAGGGGAGTCCAGAACAAGGGGGCAGAACCTTAAAATTAGAGCCAGGCCGTTCAGGGGTGATGTCAGGAAGCACTTCTTCACACAAAGGGCAGTGGAAATCTGGAACTCTCTACCCCAAAAAAGCTGTTCAGGGATAAGGAACACTGGTGGAGTGTGTCAGTATTTACAGGGGGGGGTCCCCGGGAGTGTGTCAGTATTTACAGGGAGTCCCCGGGCGTGTGTCAGTATTTACAGGGGGGGTCCCCAGGAGTGTGTCAGTATTTACAGGGGTTTCCCGGGAGTGTGTCAGTATTTACAGGGGGGGTCCCCGGGAGTGTGTCAGTATTTACAGGGGGTCCCCGGGAGTGTGTCAGTATTTACAAGGGGTCCCCGGGAGTGTGTTAGTATTTACAGGGGGTCCCCGGGAGTGTGTCAGTATTTACAGGATTTTCCCAGGAGTGTGTCAATATTTACAGGGGGATCCCCGGGAGTGTGTCAGTATTTAAAGGGGGTCCCCGGGAGTGTGTCAGTATTTACACGGAGTCCCCGGGAGTGTGTCAGTATTTACAGGGGTCGGCGGGAGTGTGTCAGTATTTACAGGGGGTCCCCGGGAGTGTGTCAGTATTTACAGGGGGTCCCCGGGAGTGTGTCAGTATTTACTGGGGGTCCCCGGGAGTGTGTCAGTATTTACAGGGGGTCCCCGGGAGTGTGTCAGTATTTACAGGGGGTCCCCGGGAGTGTGTCAGTATTTATAGGGGGTCCCTGGGAGTGTGTCAGTATTTACAGGGGGTCCCAACGAGTGTGTCAGTATTTACAAGGGGTCCCCGGGAGTGTGTCAGTATTTACAGGGGGTCTCCGGGAGTGTGTCAGTATTTACAGGGGGTCCCCGGGATTGTGTCAGTATTTACAAGAGGTCCCCGGGACTGCGTCAATATTTAGCGGACGGTTCCCCACACAGTAAATTTTGGGAGCGACAGACAGAGACTGACTGTAAACCACATTGGTTTCCATCATTACTTCACTGCTTGGTTGGGAACGGCTGAATGATTCTGCTTGTTTTGTGAATTTAATCTTTAGACACTGAATTACACTCAGGAACCTGTTAACCATGCCTGTATCGGTGCCGATGGATAGCAAGGAAATTATTCTAAACCTTTACAAATCTCTGGTTCGGCCACAGCTGCAGTATGGTGTCCAATTCTGGGCGCCACACTTTAGGAAGGAGGTCAACGCCTTGGAGAGGGTGCGGAGTAGGTTTACCAGGATGGTACAAGGGATGAGGGACTTCAGTTACGTGGAGAGACTGGAGAAGCTGGGGTTGTTCTCCTTAGAGCAGAGAAGGTTAAGGGGAGATTGACCAGAACGGTCCAGGGATGAGGGACTTCAGTTACGTGGAGAGACTCGAGAAGCTGGGATTGTTCTCCTTGGAGCAGAGAAGGTTAAGAGGATATTTAATAGAGGCTTTCAAAATTATGAGGGGTTTTGACAGAAATTCTTCCCTCTGGCAAGTGGGTCAGGAACCAGAGATCATAGATTTAAAATAATTGGCAAAAGATCTAGAGGGGAGATGAGGAGACATTTCTTCCCGCAGAGGGTTGTTCCAATCTGGAACGCAGTACCTGAAAGCGCGGTGGAATCAGATTCCATAGGAAACTTCAAAAGGCAATTGGATAAATACTTGAAGAGGACAAATTTGCAGGGCTGTGGGGAAAGAGCAGGGGGGAGTGTGGGGCTAATTGGAGAGCTCTTTCAAAGAGCCGGCACAGGCACGATGGGCCGAATGGCCTCCTCCTGTGCGGTACGATTCCCTGATTCGACCCCCTCCACATCACCCAGACTCCAAACAATGCTCACTTGGAACGCTGGGATAAGTGTGGACGGCATGAACTGAGACCGGGACACCTGGCTCTGTGACTCTGTCCGAGTCTCTCAGCCTCCTTTACCTACCTGAGATTGCACCATCAGTATTACTGGTGGTAAGGATTGAGGCCTGTGACCACAAGCGGCGCTCCATCAGTACTGCCCCTCCGACAGTGCGGTGCTCCCTCAGTACTGCCCCTCTGACAGTGAGGCGCTCCCACAGTACTGCCCCTCTGACAGTGAGGCGCTCCCTCAGTACTGACCCTCCTACAGTGCGGCGCTCCCTCAGTACTGCCCCTCCGACAGTGCAGCACTCCCTCAGTACAGCCCCTCCGACAGTGCGGCGCTCCCTCAGTACTGCCCCTCCTGCAGTGCGGCGCTCCCTCAGTACTGCCCCTCCGACAGTGCGGCGCTCCCTCACTACTGCCCCTCCTACAGTGCGGCGCTCCCTCAGTACTGCCCCTCCGACAGTACAGCGCTCCCTCAGTGCTGCACCTCCGACAGTGCGGCGCTCCCTCAGTACTGCCCCTCCGACAGTGCGGTGCACCCTCAGTACTGCCCCTCCCACAGTGCGGCACTCCCTCAGTACTGCCCCTCCAACAGTGCAGCGCTCCCTCAGTACTGCCCCTCCAACAGTGCGGCGCTCCCTCAGTACTGCCCCTCTGACAGTGCGGCGCTCCCTCAGTACTGCACCTCCGACAGTGCGGCGCTCCCTCAGTACTGCCCCTCCGACAGTGCGGCGCTCCCTCAGTACTGCCCCTCCGACAGTGCGGCGCTCCCTCAGTACTGCCCCTCTGACAGTGCGGCGCTCCCTCAGTACTGCCCATCCGACAGTGCAGCACTCCCTCAGTACTGCCCCTCCGACAGTGCGGCGCTCCCTCAGTACTGCCCCTCCGACAGCTGACACGATGGGCGCAATGGGCTGAATGGCCTCCTTCTGTGCAGTACGATGCTATGATTCGATAAACTGTCTGACGTTCCTCTGTAAGATCACCTCTTAAATGCCCCCTTTGAAAACTCGTACAAATGAGTCTGTGGCCCGGGCACGAAGCGGGCGTGTTAGAATATTGTGACAGATGATTTGAAAAGTCAATGTATCCCAACATGGGTTTCTTTTAACATTTTTAGTGGTAGAGTGAGTGTGCGCAAAAGGGAAATCTTAATCTTGTCTCTATACAGGAACAACAGACAGTGTGGAAACACAATGGCAGAGAACGAGCAAGTCCCAGCTTTTGGGGATGGCATAAGCACTTACTGTATTCTCAACAGAGCTTCTGACACTAAGGCAAAGGGGGAGAAGATTATCAGCTGGCTAAACACCTAAAGTTTGGGCCTCAGCTTAACGTGGAATAGCGACACGTCCCAGTGTATCACCAAGGTGGAATTATATTGTAAGAATACAACCCTTGAAGGCAGAGCGATCTCTGGCCGGCCTCCCACCTTCCACTAACCGTAAACTTGAGCTCATCCAAAACTCTCCTGCCCCGTGTCCTAACTCGCTCCCAGTCCCGTTCACCCATCACCCCATCTGTTGCTCACTGACCTACATTGGCTCCTGGTCCGGCAACGCCTCGATTTTAAAATTCTCATCCCCATTTTCAAATCCCTCCATGGCCTCCTCGTCCCTCCCTATCTCTGTAACCTCCTCCAGTCCCCTACAACCCTCCCTATCTCTGTAACCTCCTCCAGCCCCCTACAACCCTCCCTATCTCTGTAACCTCCTCCAGCCCCCTACAACCCTCCCTATCTCTGTAACCTCCTCCAGCCCCTACAACCCTCCCTGTCTCTGTAACCTCCTCCAGCCCCCTACAACACTCCCTATCTCTGTAACCTCCTCCAGCCCCACAACCCTCCCTATCTCTGTAACCTCCTCCAGCCCCAACAACCCTCCCTATCTCTGTAACCTCCTCCAGCCCCTACAACCCTCCCTATCACTGTAACCTCCTCCAGCCCCTACACCACCCCTATCTCTGTAACCTCCTCCAGCCCCCTACAACCCTCCCTATCTCTGTAACCTCCTCCAGCCCCCTACAACCCTCCCTATCTCTGTAACCTCCTCCAGCCCCCTACAACCCTTCCTATCTCTGTAACCTCCTCCAGCCCCTACAACCATCCCTATCTCTGTAACCTCCTCCAGCCCCCTACAACCCTCCCTATCTCTGTAACCTCCTCCAGCCCCCTACAACCCTCCCTATCTCTGTAACCTCCTCCAGCCCCCTACAACCCTCCCTATCTCTGTAACCTCCTCCAGCCCCAACAACCCTCCCAGATCTCCGCGCCTACTCTAATTCTGACCCTTTGAGCATCCCCCGATTTCCATCGCTCCACCATTGGCGGCCGTGCCTTCAGCCACCTAGGCCCCGAGCTCTGGAATTCCCTCCATAAACCTCTCCGCCTCTCTCTCTCCTCCTTTAAGATGCTCCTTAAAACCGACCTCTTTGACCAAGCTTCTGGTCCCCTGTGCTAATGGCCCGTATTTTTCGATGCCTAGGGGTGTGTACGAGCTGTGTACGCACCCGTAGGGACATTGGAAATGCCGGTTTCAGGCAGGCGAAGCGCATGTGCTGAAAACCAGCATTTCTGATCTGTCAAGAATGCTCTTGACAGATCGGACGCCTGCCCGGGAAAAGGGCCTCTGCGGGAGGAGAGTTCCGCTTTCTGCAGAACCTCCGGCTGCAGGAAACCCTCAGAAATCGTACGCCTGGGAAAAGCATAAGAGTTGAAGAAAGTAAAAAAAAAAATTTTTTCACTCATTTATAATTTTAAAATATTTTAAAATAAGGTAAGTTTATTTTTAGCCCTGTTAAAAACTTTTATTATTTTCTTCAAAAAATTAAACTTTTGTTTAAGATAGTTAATTTAATGTAATTGTAACTCAGTTTAAAAACGTGATGGTTTTTTTGAAAATTTATTGAATGGGTCTATCTGTCAAAAGTATGAAGGGAGATTCCCTTCTCCTATTGGCTCTCCATGGCCCACGTGATCTCAGGGACGCCTGCGAACCGCCTGCGCCCCTGGGATACGGGGGCCCTGCGCATTTCGTCATGGAGAGGCCCAGGAGCGGAAATGGCCGCACCTCGGGAGCCCTCAGGTAAGGGCGGAGAGTTTTTTCTGGTAGGAGGCATCCGCACGCAGGAAGCTTCCTGTCGGAAATTAGGGGCCAAGGTCTCCTTACGTGACTCGATGTCACATTTTGTTGGATAATCGCTCCGTGGGACCTTTTACTACATTAAAGGCGCTATGTAAATGCAATTTGTTGTTGTTGTTCTCGAGAGGGTCAGGAGCGACACGGCCGTGCCGGGGGGGGGGGGCGGGGTGGGGTCAGAGGGCGTGAGGCGCTTCGGGACGTCCTGAGGTGGTGAAAGGCGCTGTAGAAATGCGAGTCCTTTCTTTCCCAATCGGCACCGACTCCGCTAACTGGGTTGTTGCTGCCGAGGCAATCCTCAGATTTACCCCGGGTTCCAAGTAACAGCGCTGTCGATGCGTGAGAGCGAGGCGCAATCTGCAGTATAACTGCAGCCCGACTGACATCTCCAGACTGTGAGAAGAAATAAAATTGACAAGTGCGAGTGGAGTCCGATAGTTTTTATTGCGAGGTTCTGCCCACCTGGGATTTGGACACAACACTGAACATAGAGGATACACCGAAAACACAGATCGAATAATTCAATTCCATGCTCTTCACAACTCAAAGGGACTGGGAGCGATTCTCAGTACAAACATCCCAACAATAATACACTAAAGGATTGAACTGGTTATTAATCTATAAACGTATAAAGTCTGACACCGGCTGACATCAGACGTCTTATCCAAAGGCAGGGCTCCATTTTCGACACGATTCACTGAAGTTCCTCAAAAATGTAACAGGCTCCTCACTACTCTGGACATCTGGGTGTATATGTTCCTGCAATTTAATAAATAACGTCAATAGCGTCACTTTTCATGATAAAGTAGCTATTCACAGTGGCAGAAGGTGGGCACTGGTGTTCCACAAGGATCAGTACTGGGACCACTGCTGTTCACAATTTACATTAACGGTTTAGACTTTGGAATCAAAAACACAATTTCTAAATTTGCAGATGACACCAAAATGAGGGGGGATAGTCAATACTGAGGAGGACTGCAACAAGTTACAGGAGGACATTAATAAACTTGCAGAATGGACATATAAATGAAGTTCAACACAGATAAATGTGAGGTATTACATTTTGGTAGGAAGAATAGGGAGGTCACTTATCACTTGGAGGGTGCGAGTCTCGGTGGGGTAGAGGAACAAAGGGATCTCGGAGTACAAATATACAAATCACTAAAAGTTACAACACAGGTTAACAAGGCCATAAAATAAAAGCAAACCAAGCACTAGGGTTTATTTCTAGAGGGATAGAATTGAAAAGTAGGGAGGTTATGCTAAACCTGTATCGAACCTTGGTTAGACCACACTTGGAGCACTGCGCACAGTTCTGGTCACCATATTATAAAAAGGATATAGAGGCACTGGAGAGGGTGCAGAGAAGATTTACAAGGATGATACCAGAAATGCGAAGGTATACATATCAGGAAAGGATGAACAGTCTGGGGCTCTTTTCTCTTGAAAGAAAAGACCTAATAGAGGTCTTTAAAATTATGAAAGGTTTTGATAGAGTGGATACAGAGAGAATGTTTCCTCTTGTGGAGAAGAACATAACTGAAGGCCATCAATATAAGATCGTCACCAAGAAATCCAATCGGGAATTCAGGAGAAACTTCTTTACCCAGAGAGTGGTGAGAACGTGGAACTCGCTACCACAGGGAGTGGTTGAAGCTAATGGTATAAATGCATTTACGGGGAGGCTGGACAAGCATATGAGGGAGAAGGGAATAGAGGGTTACGCTGATAGATTTGGATGAGGAAAGACGAGAAGAGGCTCAAGTGAAGCATAAATGCCGGCAGGACTGGTTGGGCCAAGGGGTATGGCGAGAGAGCGGGAATATGGTATTGAGATAGAGGATCAGCCATGATCACATTGAATGGCGGAGCAGGCTCAAAGGGCCGAATGGCCGAATCCTGCTCCTATTTTTCTATGTTTCTATGAATGGTCTGTTTCTGTGCCGTATATCCGATGTAATCCGATGTAAAAGCCCAGTAGAATGTCGAGTTAGATCGCCCAATGGTACAAGGCAGAGGGAGTCCTGTCCAAACTGGACAGTGCGCTGGTCAGATCTCACCCTGAGTATTGGCTCCAGTTCCGGTCACTGCGACACAAGGGAGATACTGAACTGATTCCAGGGATGAGGGACTTCAGTTATGTGGAGAGACTGGAGAAGCTGTGGTTCTTCTCCTTAGAGCAGAGATGGTTGAGAGGAGACTTGATAGAGGTGTTCAAAATCATGAGGGGTCTGGCCAGAGCAGATAGAGAGAAACTGTTCCCATTGATCAAGAACCAGAGGACACAGATTTAAGGTGATCAGCAGAACAACCAAAGGAGACAAGAGGAAATCTTTTTTACGCAGCGAGTGGTTATGACCTGGAATGCACTGCCTGAGTGGGTGGTGGAGGCAGATTCAATCGTGGCTTTCAAAAGGGAATTGGATAAGTACCTGAAGGAAAAAAATTTGCAGGGCTACGGGGAAAGGGCGGAGGAGTGGGACTAGCTGAAGTGCTCTTGCAAAGAGCCGGCACGGGCTCGACGGGCCGAATGGCCTCTTTCTGTGCGGATAGCATTCTGTGATTCTATGATTCTAGTTCTGGTGTCCCTACAAGTGGAAACATCTTCTCTACGCCTACCCTATCTAATCACTTCATCATTTTAAAGACCTCTATCAGGTCACCCCTCAGTCTTCTCTTTTCTAGAGAAAAGAGCCCCGGCCTGTTCAATCTATCCTGATACTTATAACCTCTCAGTTCTGGTATCATTCTTGTGAATCTTTTCTTTTGCACCTTCTCCAGTGCCTCAGTAATCCTTTTTGTAATATGGAGATCAGAACTGGGCACAGAATTCTAAATGGTGAGTTGGTGAATCAAGCTAGTGAGATATTCCCAGTTTAGTTGAAGGATATATTGGCCTTAGAGGGAGAGCAGCGTAGGTTTACCAGAATGATACCCGGACTCCAAGGGTTAAATTACGAGGAGAGATTACACAAACTAGGGTTGTTTCCCTGGAATTTAGAAGGTTAAGGGACCAAAGTTTTCAGGATATTAAGGGGAACTGATGGGGTAGATAGAGAGAAACTATTTCCGCTGGTTGGGGATTCTAGGACTAGGGGGCAGAGTCTAAAAATTAGAGCCAGACCTTTCAGGAGTGAAGTTAGGAAACACTTCTACACACAAAGGGTGGTAGAAGTTTGGAACTCTCTTCCGCAAACAGCAATTGATGCTAGATCAATTGTTAATTTTAAATCTGAGATTGATGGCTTTCTGTTAACCAAAGGTATTGAGGGATATGGGGCAAAGGCGGGTGGATGGAGTTAGGTCACAGATCAGCCATGATCTCATTGAATGGCGGAACAGGCTCGAGGGGCTGAATGGCCTCCTCCTGTTCCTATGGTAACAGGCTCGAGGGGCTGAATGGCCTCCTCCTGTTCCTGTGTTCGTACGTTTAGTGACCAATAGAAACGGCACTGATTCTGCCCAGTCGCACATCGCACAGAGAGATCGAAGCCCTTTGAAGGAAGAAACTAAAAATCACACGTACCGAAAGACCCTTTGATTATTGGGGTCCTTCAGAAAGGACATGAGGACTTGCTTGATCTGGCTGATCAGGTCCTGGGCTCCGCCTCGCAGGCTATCCAGGTTGAATTCAGCGGGAGGATTCGGCATCTGGCGATAGGCTGACACTTGTGCTGGAGCAAGAAAGAGGGTTTAGTTCAAACACCAACGTCCATATCCTTTCAATACAACAGCCTGATGGGTCTCATAGCAACAATCTGAACTAACATCTGCAGCTCAAGCATCCTCTCTCACTCCATCCCCTCTCTCAATTGCAGTATTGAATAAGTATTATCGTGGCACCAATTCGACCCAAATATTCACAGCAGGAAGAACAAAACCAATCTTCATATTGCCCCTTCGAATTACTTCAATCACTCCTCTTTTCATACATGCATTGTATCTGCTGTGGCTCAGTGGGTAGCACTCTCTCTCTCTCTGTCTCCTCTGAGTCAGGAGGTCGTGGGTTCGAGTCTCACTCCAGAGACTGGAGCCCCGTAATCCAGGCCGACAATCCAGTGTAGTATTGAGGGAGCGCTGCACTGTGGGAGGGGCAGTACTGAGGGAGCGCCGCACTGTCGGAGGGGCAGTACTGAGGGAGCGCTGCACTATTGGGAGAGGCAGCACTGAGGGAATGCTGCACTGTGGGACGGGCAGTACTGAGGGAGCGTTGCCCTGTTGGAGGGGCAGTACTGAGGGAGAGTTACACTGTCGGAGGGGCAGTACTGAGGGATTGTATCACTGTCGGAGGGGCAGTACTGAGGGAGTGTTGCACTGTCGGTGGGGCATTACTGAGGGAGCACCGCACTGTCGGAGGGTCAGTACTGAGGGATTGTTTCACTGTCGGAGGGGCAGTACTGAGGGAGCGCCGCACTGTCAGAGGGGCAGTACTGAGGGAGCGCCGCACTGTCGGAGGGTCAGTACTGAGGGATTGTTTCACTGTCGGAGGGGCAGTACTGTGGGATTGTTTCACTGTCGGGGGTGCCGTCTTTCAGATGAGACGTTGAACCGAGGCCCTGTCTGCCCTCTCTCAGGTGGACGTAAAAGATCCCATGAACACTAGTGGAAGAAGAGCAGGGGGGGAGTTCTCCCTGGTGACCTGGGCCAATATTTATCCCTCAATCAACATCACTAAAACAGATGATCTGGGTCATTATCACATTGCTCTTTGTGGGAGCTTGCTGTGCGCAAATTGGCTGCTGCGTTTCCTACATTACAACAGTGACCACACTTCAAAAAGTATTTCATTGTCTGTGAAGCGCTTTGGGACGTCCTGAGGTTGTGAAAGGTGCTGGAGAAATGCAAGATCTTTTTGTTAATTCTTTGGAAAGCCCTACAACCTCCCATCTTGCCAGCTCCCGCCTTGCTGTCCAAAGCCGGCTCAAAGCCCATCTCTAAGCTGATGCCAGCACCCTCTCTCAGCCCTCTCTACATTCCCTTTCTCCCTCCCCCTCAGTGTCCACCGCTTTCCCCTCCTCAGTGCCGAATGCATTTGAGGCGTCTTCCTGCAGGTGGGGCAATCGACTGTCGAATCTCTTCCTGTCTGTTCCAGACACTTACCCACAAGCACAGCCAGGAAGAGGCTTAGGAGAGCCAGCATCACCACCGAGGACCGCATTTTCGTGAAGGACTTGAGCTTTCAACTGAAGACAGGAGACAAGACAGAAAGGAGTGAGGTTCTCCCACAGTTCCTCGCAAGTTCAATTCGCTCCGACTCCCTCTCCCAGCTCCTCTAAACCATCCCCTGGTTCAGCTTGGCTCAGCGGGCAGCACTCTGAGTCAGGAGATCGTGGGTTCGAGACCCACTCCAAACACTTGAGCCCAGGATCTGGGCCGACCCTCCCAGTGCAGTACTGAGGGAGCGCCGCACTGTCGGAGGGGCAGTACTGAGGGAGCGCTGCACTGTCGGAGGGGCAGTACTGAGGGAGCGCAGCACTGTCGGAGGGGCAGTACTGAGGGAGCGCCGCACTGTCGGAGGGGCAGTACTGAGGGAGCGCCGCACTGTCGGAGGGGCAGTACTCAGTGAGTGCCGCACTGTGGGAGGGGCAGTACTGAGGGAGCGTCACACTGTCAGAGGATGCAGTACTGAGTGAGCGCCGCACTGTCAGAGGGTGCAGTACTGAGGGAGTGCCACACTGTCAGAGGGTGCAGTACTGAGGGAGCGCCGCACTGTCAGAGGGTGCAGTACTGAGGGAGCGCCACACTGTCGGAGGGGCAGTACTGAGGGAGCGCCGCACTGTGGGAGGGGCAGTACTGAGGGAGCGCCGCACTGTCAGATGGGCAGTACTGAGGGAGCGCCGCACCGTCGGAGGGGCAGTACTGAGGGAGCGCCGCACTGTCGGAGGGGCAGTACTGAGGGAGCGCAGCACTGTCGGAGGGGCAGTACTGAGGGAGCGCCGCACTGTCGGAGGGGCAGTACTGAGGGAGCACCGCACTGTCGGAGGGTGCAGTACTGAGGGAGCGCCGCACTGTCGGAGGGGCAGTACTGAGGGAGCGCCGCACTGTCGGAGGGGCAGTACTGAGGGAGCGCCGCACTGTCTGAGGGGCAGTACTGAGGGAGCGCCGCACTGTCGGAGGGGCAGTAATGAGGGAGCGCCGCACTGTCGAAGGGCCAGTACTGAGGGAGCGCCGCACTGTCGGAGGGCCAATACTGAGGGAGCGCCGCACTGTCTGAGGAGCAGTAAGTCAGATAACTGGTTATTAATCCTCACTGGCGAAGGGGGAAGGAATTGGAGAATTTGATGTATAAAATTCTGGTCACCATCCCACATACTAAAAATTGAGGGTTTTTCTGATCTATTAACCAATTAAATAACAATGTGAATTTATATAGCGCCTTTAACCTAGTAAAATGTCCCAGGGCACTTCACAGGAACGATTATCAAATAAAATTTAACACCGAGACAGATAAGGAGATATTAGGACAGGTGACCAAAAGCTTGTTCAAAGAGTTCGGTTTTAAGGAGCGTCTTAAAGGAGGGGAGAGAGAGGCGGAGAGGTTTAGGGAGGGAATTCCAGAGCTCGGGTCACAGGCGGCTGAAGGCACGGCCGCCAATGGTGGAGCGATGGAAATCGGGGGATGCGCAAGAGGCAGGAATTGGAGGAGCGTGGGGATCTGGGAGAGTTGTGGGGCTGGGGGAGGTTACAGAGATAGGAAGGGGCGAGGAGACCACGGAGGGATGTGAAAACAAGGACGAGAATTTTAAAATCGAGGCGTTGCCGGACCGGGAGCCAATGTAGGCCAGCGAGCAACAGAGGGGGTGATGGGTGAACGGGACTCGGTGCGAGTTAGGACACGGGCCAGCAGGAGTTTTGGATGACCTCAAGTTTACGGAGGGTTGGAAGGTGGGAGCACATCTTTAAGGAACAAGCCTTTTAAATAAAATACAAATAAATGACACGTATAATATAACAAGTTAAAGCATCTCCAGTCCCTTAGCCCCGCACAGAAAATGCTTACCAGAACAGAGGTGTGCACTTGCAAGGATGCTGTCTTGACTGAATCTCTGGGAAGAAACTCTCCCTTTTTATTCGGGATTGAGTTGTCACATGACTCACAGCCCCAGTTTCTAATTGCTGCTTTAATTGGGGGCAATTATACTGCAGGCAGAGTCTGGCGAAACGCCTTGTGGGTTTTCTCGTGCTACACAGCATCTGCATTGCACAAGGGAGGACCGTCGGGTTTCATTGTCTGGAGACAAATGCCTCTGTTCCATTTTGCAATGGGGTGAAGCAACTCCCGGGCTGGAGCAGCACCAAGATTGGAAACTGCTGGACGGGTCATGGGGGGGTGAACACTGGGGAAATCAGGAGGTAGCCATGAGACGCTGAGCACTGCAGGATACGATACGGTCGCCTGTCACTTTAATTCACCGCTCCACTCCCACTCTGGCCTCTCCGTCCTCGGCCTCTTACATTGTTCCAATGAAGCTCAACGTAAGCTCGAGGAACAGCACCTCATCTTTCGATTAGGCACTTTACAGCCCTCTGGACTCAACATAGAGTTCAACAATTTCAGACCATAATCTCTACCCCGATCCTTTTTTTCCATTTATTTTTTTTTCTCTCTCTCACATGGCAGCTGTCTTTCATTCTGCCATCGTCATTTACACTTCATTTAGAGCCATCTTTTGTTTCTTAACTTGTCTCATTCCCATCTCCTTTTGCCTCGCACCATCATCCCTTTTGTCTCTTAATCTCTCCTGCCTTCCATCCTATCACAGACCTTCCCTTTTGTTCTTTCCTCCCTTCCCCCCTTTCCCGGCCCCTACACTTGCTTAAAAACCTGTTCCATTTCCAGCTTTTTCCAGTTCTGACGAAGGGTCATTGACCTGAAACGTTAACTCTGTTTCTCTCTCCACAGATGCTGCCTGACCTGCTGAGTGTTTCCAGCATTTTCAGTTTTTATTTGGGATTTACAGCATCCGCAGTATTTTGCTTTTGTATAAGGATACGGTACTTTATTTGAAGCCCATGGGATTAGAGGGACAAGGGCCGCGTGGATACGAAATTGGCTGAGGGACTGAAAGCAGAGAGTTGTTGATAGGACTGGGGGGATGTGTACAGTGGTGTGCCGCAGGGGTCGGTATCAGGACCACCGCTCTCTTTGATATATATTAAAGACCTGGGCATTAGTATAGGGGGCGTCATTTCAAAGTTTGCAGATGACACAGAGCTTGGAAATGTAGTACATAAGAGCATAAGAACATGAGAAATAGGATCAGGAGTCGGCCACTTGGCCCCTCGAGCCTGCTCCGCCATTCAATAAGATCATGGCTGATCTCGGGCTCGAAGCCACTTCCCTGCCCACTCCCCATAACCCTTCACTCCCTTATCTTGCAAAAATCTGTCTATCTCCACCTTAAATGTATTCAATGACCCAGCCTCCACAGCTCTCTGGGGCAGAGAATTCCACAGATTTACGACCCTCTGAGAGAAGAAATTCCTCCTCATCTCAGTTCTAAATGGGCGAACCTTTATTCTGAAACTATGCCCCCGAGTTCTAGATTTCCCCACGAGGGGAAACATCTTCTCTGCATCTACCCTGTCGAACCCCCTCAGAATCTTATATGTTTCAATAAAGATCACCTCTCATTCTTCTAAACTCCAATGAGTATAGGCCCAACCTGCTCAACCTTTCCTCATAAGTCAACCCCTTCATCTCTGGAATTAAGCTCGTGAATAGTCTCTGAACTGCCTCCAATGCAAGTATATCCTTCCTTAAATAAGGAGACCAAAACTGTACGCAGTACTCAAGGTGTGGTCTCACCAATACCCTGTACAGTTGTAGCAGGACTTCCTTGCTTTTATACTCTAACCCACTTGCAATAAAGGACCAACATTCCATTTGCCTTTTTGATTACTTGTTGTGTTTCATGCACAAGGACCCCCAGGTCCCTCTGAACTGTAGCATTTTGTAATCTCTCTCCATTTAAATAATAATTTGTTTTTTTATTTTTCCTGCCAAAGTGGATAACCTCGCACTTTCCCACATTAAACTCCATCTGCCAAATGTTTGCCCAACAGTGAGGAGGGTAGTAACAGACTTCAGGAGGACACAGACAGCCTGGTGAAATGGGCAGACACACGGCAGATGCAGTTTAATGCAGAGAGGTGTGAGGAGATGCATTTTGGACGCAATCTAATCTACAATTTTAAAGGGAGTGCAGGAGCAGAGAGACCTGGGGGTGTACGTACACAAATCGTTGAAGGTGGCAGGACAAGTTGTGAAGGCGATTAAAAAGGCACACGGGATCCTTGGGCTTCATAAATAGAATAAAACGTATGAACGAGCACCGCGCAACAATCGCCAGGCAGGATTGTTACCTCCCAGTCGGGGAACACTTCAGCAGTCAAGGACATTCAGCCTCGGATCTGCGGGTAAGCGTTCTCCAAGGCAACCTTAGAAACACACGACAACGCAAAATCATCGAGCAGAAACTGATAGCCAAGTTCCGCACTCATGAAGACGGTCTCAATCGGGATCTTGGGTTTATGTCACGATACATGACGTGATCCGGACTCGAGTCGTCGTTAGCTTGTTCACAGATGTGATTCCCAGTAAAAAAGTAAAAATTTTCCCAGTAAAAAAGTAAAATTTTTTTTAAAGCTTTTCGTTTTACATACAGACGGCAGCTTTTGACACGTTGGAACCCCTGCGACTACACCTCATTGTCTCAGTTGTATCTTGCTATGTCTTTTGATGTGGTACCTTCCTGGCTGACTTAATTAACTTTATCACACCTCGGCAGATAGTCAGGATGATTTAATTTATTGGTCTGCAATTGTAAAGTACACATGCTTTTTTTTCCATCTATATATGCTCTGGCGATTCTGTATCTAATTTACTTCACCTGAGGAAGGAGCGATAGCTCCGAAAGCTTGTGATTTCAAATAAAACTGTTGGACTATAACCTGGTGTTGTGCGACCTCTCAATTTCATAAATAGAGGCATAGAGTACAAAAGCAAGGAAGTTATGCTGAACCTTTATAAATCACTGGTTAGGCCTCAGCTGGTGTATTGAGTCCAATTCTGGGCACCACACTTCAGGAAGGATGTCAAGGCCTCGGAGAGGGTGCAGAGGAGTTTGACCAGATTGGTTTCAGGGATAAAAGACTTCAGTTCCATCTCTCGGATGAGACGTTAAACCAAGGCCCCATCTGCCCTCTCAGGTTGACGTAAAAGATCCCACGGCCACTATTTCGAAGAAGAGCAGGGGAGTTCTCCCCGGTGTCCTGGCCAATTCTTATCCCTCAATCAACATCACTAAAAAACAGTTTATCTGGTCATTTATCACATTGTTGTTTGCTGTGCGCATATTGACTGCGGCGTTTCCTACATTACAACAGTGACCACACTTCAAAAAAAGTGCTTCATTGGGTGAAAAGCGCTTTGGGACGTCCTGAGGTGGTGAAAGGCGCTGGAGAAAGGCAAGTCTTTCTTTCTTATGTGGAGAGACTGGAGAAGCTGGGGTTGTTCTCCTTAGAGCAGAGAAGGCTAAGAGGAGATTTGATAGAGGTGTTCAAAATCATGAACTGATTCGATAGAGTAAATAAAGAGAAACTGTTTCCAATGGCCAAAGGGTGGATAACGACAGGGCACAGATTTAAGGCGATTGGCAAAAGAACCAGAGGCGACCTGAGGAAAAACCTTTTTACCCAACGAGTGGTTAGGATCTGGAATGCGATGCCTGATAGAGTGGTGGATACAGACTCAATAGCAGCCTTCAAAAAGGAATTGGATAAATACTTGAAGAAGAAAAAATTGCAGGATATGGGGAAAGAGCGGGGGAGAGTGGGACTAACTGGATCTCTCTTCGAAAGAGCCGCGTAGACTCGATGGGCCGAATGGCCTCATTCTGTGCTGCACCATTCGATGTTTCCATGATTTGTTTATTCTTTTTTGTACGATGAAACCTCATTGTTTATGTTATAAATAAAAGAAAGAAAGAAGGACAAAAAGAAAGAAAGAAAGACTCGCATTTCTCCAGCGCCTTTCACGACCACAGGACGTCCCAAAGCGCTTCACAGCCAATGAAGCACTTTTTGAAGTGTGGTCACTGTTGTAATGTAGGAAACACAGAAACCAATTTGCGCACAGCAAGCTCCCACAAACAGCAATGTGATAATGATCAGATCATCTGTTTTAGTGATGTTGATTGAGGGATGAATATTGGCCCCAGGACACCGGGGAGAACTCCCCCCCTGCTCTTCTTCCAAATAGTGGTCGTGGGATCTTTTACGTCTACCTGAGAGAGGGCAGATGGGGCCTCGGTTTAACGTCTCATCCGAAAGACGGCACCACCGACAGTGCGGTGCTCTCTCAGTACTGCCCCTCCGACAGTGCGGCACTCCCTCAGTACTGCCTCTCCGACATTGCGTCGCTCCCTCAGTACTGCCCCTCCGACAGTGCGGCGCTCCCTCAGTACTGCCCCTCCGACAGTGCGGCGCTCCCTCAGTACTGCCCCTCCGACAGTGCGGCGCTCCCTCAGTACTGCCCCTCCGACAGTGCGGCGCTCCCTCAGTACTGCCCCTCCGACAGTGCAGCGCTCCCTCAGTACTGCCCCTCCGACAGTGCGGGGCTCCCTCAGTACTGCCCCTCCGACAGTGCGGCGCTCCCTCAGTACTGCCCCTCCGACAGTGCGGCGCTCCCTCAGTACTGCCCCTCCGACAGTGCGGCGCTCCCTCAGTACTGCCCCTCCGACAGTGCAGCGCTCCCTCAGTACTGCCCCTCCGACAGTGCAGGGCTCCCTCAGTACTGCCCCTCCGACAGTGCGGCGCTCCCTCAGTACTGCCCCTCCGAGAGTGCGGCGCTCCCTCAGTACTGGCACTGGGAGTGTCAGCCTGGATTTTGTATTCAGGTCTCTGGAGTGGTGACTCGAACCCCGAAACCTTCTGACTCAGAGGGGTGTGTGTTACCCACTGAGCCACGGAAGATGCCCTGCGGTGATATGAAGTTGTTTTTAGTCGCTGGTGTGTTGAGTTAATCATCCGTTATGCAAAAGCAATAGAGAGAATCATGAAGGCGGTAATGTAAAATCCTTTTAGTTAAGCATAAAAGCGAGACATTTGTAATGTGAGGTTGGGAGATGATTAAGGGAGATTAAACTTGTATTGACTCGAGTAATGTAGATTAAGGGGTGATCTAATCGAGGTGTTCAAGATGACTAAAGGAGTTGATAGGGTAGAAAGAGAGAAACTATTTAGATCGCAGAGCAGCCATAATCTCATTGAATGGCAGAACAGGCTCAAGGGGCTGAATGGGCCTCCTCCTGTTCCTATGGTAACAGGCTCGAGGGGCTGAATGGGCCGCCTCCTGTTCCTGTGTAACAGGCTCGAGGGGCTGAATGGCCTCCTCCTGTTCCTGTGTAACAGGCTCGAGGGGCTGAATGGGCCTCCTCCTGTTCCTGTGTAACAGGCTCGAGGGGCTGAATGGGCCTCCTCCTGTTCCTGTGTAACAGGCTCGAGGGGCTGAATGCGCCTCCTCCTGTTCCTGTGTAACAGGCTCGAGGGGCTGAATGGGCCTCCTCCTGTTCCTGTGTAACAGGCTTGAGGGGCTGAATGGGCCTCCTCCTGTTCCTGTGTAACAGGCTCGAGGGGCTGAATGGGCCTCCTCCTGTTCCTGTGTAACAGGCTCGAGGGACTGAATGGACCTCCTCCTGTTCCTGTGTAACAGGCTCGAGGGGCTGAATGGGCTTCCTCCTGTTCCTGTGTAACAGGCTCGAGGGGCTGAATGGGCTTCCTCCTGTTCCTGTGTAACAGGCTCGAGAGGCTGAATGGGCCTCCACCTATTTCTGTGTAACAGGCTCGAGGGACTGAATGGGCCTCTTCCTGTTCATAGTGAAACAACCCAAGGCGCTTCACAGGAGCAATTATCAAACATAATTTGACACCGAGCAACATAATGGAGATATCAGGACAGGTGACCAAAAGCTTGGTCAAAGAGGTAGGTTTGAAGGAGGAGAGAGCGGCGGGGAGGTTTAGGGAGGGAATTCCAGAGGTTAGGGCCCAGGCAGCTGAAGGCACGGACGCCAATGGCGGAGCGATGGAAATCGGGGATGGACAAAAGGCCAAAATTGAAGGAGAGCAGAGATCTCGGAGGGTTGTAGGGCTGGAGGAGGTTACAGAGATAGGGAGGGTTGTAGGGGTGGAGGAGGTTACAGAGATAGGGAGGGTTGTAGGGCTGGAGCAGGTTACAGAGATAGGGAGGGTTGTAGGGGCTGGAGGAGGTTACAGAGATAGGGAGGGTTGTAGGGGCTGGAGGATGTTACAGTGATAGAGAGGGTTTTAGGGGCTGGAGGAGGTTACAGTGATAGGGAGGGTTGTAGGGGCTGGAGGAGGTTACAGAGATAGGGAGGGTTGTAGGGGCTGGAAGAGGTTACAGTGATAGAGAGGGTTGTAGGGGCTGGAGGGGGTTACAGAGATAGGGAGGGTTGTAGGGGCTGGAGGAGGTTACAGAGATAGGGAGGGTTGTAGGGGCTGGAGGAGGTTACAGAGATAGGGAGGGTTGTAGGGGCTGGAGGAGGTTACAGAGATAGGGAGGGTTGTAGGGGCTGGAGGAGGTTACAGAGATAGGGAGGGTTGTAGGGGCTGGAGAGGTTACAGTGATAGAGAGGGTTGTAGGGGCTGGAGGAGGTTACAGAGATAGGGAGGGTTGTAGGGGCTGGAGGAGGTTACAGAGATAGGGAGGGTTGTAGGGGCTGGAGGAGGTTACAGAGATAGGGAGGGTTGTAGGGGGCTGGAGGAGGTTACAGAGATAGGGAGGGTTGTAGGGGTGGAGGAGGTTACAGAGATAGGGAGGTTTGTAGGGGCTGGAGGAGGTTACAGAGATAGGGAGGGTTGTAGGGCTGGAGGAAGTTACAGAGATAGGGAGGGTTGTAGGGGGCTGGAGGTGGTTACAGAGATAGGGACGGGTGTAGGGCAGGAGAAGGTTACATAGATAGGGAGGGTTGTCGGGCTGGAGGAGGTTACAGAGATAGGGAGGGTTGTAGGGCTGGAGTAGGTTACAGAGATAGGGGTGGTGTAGGGCTGCAGGAGGTTACGGAGATAGGGAGGGTTGTAGGGCTGGAGGAAGGTACTGAGATAGGGAGGGTTGTAGGGCTGGAGGAAGTTACAGAGATAGGGAGGGTTGTAGGGCTGGAGGAAGTTACAGAGATAGGGAGGGTTGTAGGGCTGGAGGATGTTACAGAGATAAGGAGGATTGTAGGGCTGGAGGAGGTTTCAGAGATAGGGAAGGGTGTAGGGTTGGAGGTGGTTACAGAGATGGGGAGGGTTGCAGGAGCTGGAGGAGGTTTCAGAGATAGGGAAGGTTGGAGGTGCTGGATTAGGTTACAGAGATAGGGAGAGTTGTAGGGGCTGGAGGGGGTTACATAGATAGGGAGGGTTGTAGGGGCTGGAGGAGGTTACAGAGATAGGGAGGGTTGTAGAGCTGGAGGAGATTACAGAGATAGGGAGGGTTGTCGGGCTGGAGGAGGTTTCAGAGATCTCAGAAGGTTGTAGGGCTGGAGGAGGTTACAGAGATAGGGAGGGCTGTAGGGCTGGAGGAGGTTACAGAGATAGGGAGGGTTGTAGGGCTGGAGGTGGTTACAGAGATAGGGAGGGTTGTAGGGCTGCAGGAAGTTACAGAGATAGGGAGGGTTGTAGGGCTGGAGGAAGTTACAGAGATAGGGAGGGTTGTAGGGCTGGAGGAGGTTATAGCGATCTCGGAGGGTTGTAGGGCATGAGGAGGTTACAGAGATAGGGAGGGTTGTAGGGCTGGAGGAGATTACAGAGATAGGGAGGTTTGTAGGGCTGGAGGAGGTTACAGAGATAGGGACGGGTGTAGGGCTGGAGGAGGTTACAGAGATAGGGAGGGTTGTAGGGCTGGAGGAGGTTACATAGATAGGGAGGGTTGTTGGGCTGGAGGAGGTTACAGAGATAGGGAGGGTTTTAGGGCTGGAGGAGGTTACGGAGATAGGGAAGGTTGTAGGGGCTGGAGGGGGTTACAGAGATAGGGAGGGTTGCAGGAGCTGGAGGAGGTTTCAGAGATAGGGAGGGTTGGAGGTGCTGGAGGAGGTTACACAGAACTCAGAGGGTCGTACGGCTGGGGGAGGTTACAGAGATAGGGAGGGTTTTAGGGCTGGAGTAGGTTACAGAGATAGGGAGGGTTGTAGGGCTGGAGGAGATTACAGAGATAGGGAGGTTTGTGGGGCTGGAGGAGGTTACAGAGATAGGGAGGGTTGTAGGGCTGGAGCAAGTTACAGAGTTAGGGAGGGTTTTAGGGCTGGAGGAAGTTACAGAGATAGGGAGGGTTGTAGGGGCTGGTGGAGGTTACAGAGATAGGGAGGGTTGTAGGGGTTGGAGGAGGTTACACAGATAGGGAGGGTTGTAGGGCTGGAGTAGGTTACAGAGATAGGGAGGGTTGTAGGGCTGGAGGAGGTTACAGAGATCTCGGAGGGTTGTAGGGCTGGAGGTGGTTACAGAGATTGGGGTGGTGTAGGGCTGGAGGAGGTTACGGAGATAGGGAGGGTTGTAGGGCTGGAGGAAGTTACAGAGATAGGGAGTGTTGTAGGGCTGGAGGAAGTTACAGAGATAGGGAGGGTTGTAGGGCTGGAGGAAGTTACAGAGATAGGGAGGGTTGTAGGGTTGGAGGACGTTTCAGAGATAAGGAGGGGTGTAGGGCTGGAGGCGGTTACAGAGATAGGGAGGGTTGCAGGAGCTGGAGGAGGTTTCAGAGATAGGGAGGATTGGAGGTGCTGGAGGAGGTTACAGAGATAGGGAGGGTTTTGGGGCTGGAGTAGGTTACAGAGATAGGGAGGGTTGTAGGGGCTGGAGGAGGTTGCAGAGAAAGGGAGGGTTGTAGGGCTGGAGGAAGTTACAGAGTTAGGGAGGGTTTTAGGGCTGGAAGGAGTTACAGAGATAGGGAGGGTTGTAGGGGCTGGAGGATGTTACAGAGATAGGGAGGGTTGTAGAGCTGGAAGAGATTACAGAGATAGGGAGGGCTGTCGGGCTGGAGGAGGTTTCAGAGATCTCAGAAGGTTGTAGGGCTGGAGGAGGTTACAGAGATAGGGAGGGCTGTAGGGCTGGAGGAGGTTACAGAGACAGGGAGGGTTGTAGTGCTGGAGGAGATTACAGAGATAGGGAGGGTTGTAGGGCTGGAGGAGGTTATCGCGATCTCGGAGGGTTGTAGGGCATGAGGAGGTTACAGAGATAGGGAGGGTTGTAGGGCTGGAGGAGATTACAGAGATAGGGAGGTTTGTAGGGCTGGAGGAGGTTACAGAGATAGGGACGGGTGTAGGGCTGGAGGAGGTTACAGAGATAGGGAGGGTTGTAGGGCTGGAGGAGGTTACATAGATAGGGAGGGTTGTCGGGCTGGAGGAGTTTACAGAGATAGGGAGGGTTGTAGGGCTGGAGGAGGTTACAGAGATCTCGGAGGGTTGTAGGGCTGGAGGTGGTTACAGAGATAGGGGTGGTGTTGGGCTGGAGGAGGTTACAGAGATAGGGAGGGTTGTAGGGCTGGAGGCGGTTACACAGATAGGGAGGGTTGCAGGAGCTGGAGGAGGTTTCAGAGATAGGGAGGGTTGTAGGTGCTGGAGGAGGTTACAGAGATAGGGAGGGTTTTAGGGCTGGAGTAGGTTACAGAGATAGGGAGGGTTGTAGGGGCTGGAGGAGGTTACAGTGATAGGAAGGGTTGTAGGGCTTGTAGGGGGTGGTGGTTTGTGTCAGCTTCACCTCTGACTTCTGAGTGGTTCGAATCGCTCCCACTCCCTTGGTTCTAGACCTTGGACTTATTCGGGGGTTGTGACAAAAAGTGCAGCAGACAACTGGTTTTGATGCAAGAACTTAGATCTTTATTTAAGAAAGTAAAACACAACACAAACACTCTTAACACTCTAAAGGTGGGGAACACTTCGGTACAAGCGAGGTAAATAACATTACTGCTACACCCCTCCCAATCTCACTTTACTATCCCGGTTGGACTCCAGTGGACCAGGGATGATACTCACCAGAATCCTTGACAGTTAGGTTAGTTCGCGGTTTTGGGGTTCGCTCTATATGTTGGTTGGTGTCTGCCATACCCCGTACGCGGTAGAGGACTTCGACTGCGTATCTGGTCAGTCTTCGCGAGTCCGCTGATGCGGTAGGGTATGTATTGGATTTATTAGGTGAGTACCCACTTTCTTTAGTTTAGAAGTAGGGTTTTGAGTTTTTTAATGGAAAATCTTACCCAGGGGTAAGTCAGGAGTAGATTGTAGAGTGGAAACTTTGCGGTTCCTCAGTTTTTCTTCGAGTTGGTTTTCTTTGGTCGCGGTGGCCCGAATACTGTTACTTGGTGTTTGGTTGGTTGTTTCTTGAGGGCCTTGTTGCCGCGAGGTGTCCGATGGTCACTGAGGCGGTCGTTCTGGGTTCTTCTCGTGTCAGCCTACTTTGTTGGATGGTCTGGCCTTCGAGCTGTCGACCTCCTGGCTGGACACGGAACGCTGAACGGTGGTGTTGGAGAACTGTGTTGCGGAGAATGCCTCCGTCGATGACTTATTGTTCTTCCTTCCTCTTCTTCTTTTTCAGGTTGAGAACGGGCCTTCAATTATACCCATTGAAGGTTCCTTATCTGAGCGCCAAATCAGGTCCCGGTCTTTGTTAGTTTTGGCGGGCTCGTTAACGGTAACTGGTTTTATTAAGGTGTGAAGTGGTTCCGGGATGGCCCCATCCCATTGATGTGCCACTTAATCGGAGTTTGATTGTTCTTATGTTTTGGGTTTCTTGGTTGGGCCTGTAATTTCTATAGGGTAAGCCGAAGTAATTTGTTTTATGCATGTCTTAATGGGCTCTGCAGCTTGAGGTGGAGACTGTTCTCCTCGGGTTTATTGTTAGGATGTTAATGTCTGATTTACACTCCTAGCGAGATCATGCGATTCCCCAGACAGTTCCCATTAGCTCCAATACCCAAACTGCTTTTACAGAGGTTGGACCCACCTTCCTTCACAGCCTTTTCTCCCTTAGAAGTCCAGACATGTCTTTTAAAATACCTAATCTTGGTTTTACTCGAAAAGTCCTTCGGTTAGGCCCAATGCACTTCACCGCCCTGTAATAGCTAGAAAAGGGTCCAAAGTCTTTTTCCTTAGGGGTTTTCTTAGAGTTTAGGGGGATCTGTGAATTTTGAGAATCTTACAGGCTGGAGGTGGTTACAGAGATAGGGAGGGTTGTAGGGGCTGGAGGTGGTTACAGAGATCGGGACGGGTGTAGGGCTGGAGGAGGTTACAGAGATATGGAGGATTGTCAGGCTGGAGGAGTTTACAGAGATAGGGAGGGTTGTAGGGGCTGGAGTAGGTTACAGAGATAGGGAGTGTTGTAGGGGCTGGAGGAGGTTACAGAGATAGGGTGGGGTGTAGGGGCTGGAGTAGGTTACAGAGATAGGGAGGGTTGTAGTGCTGGAGGAGGTTACAGAGATAGGGAGGGTTGTAGGGGCTGGAGGAGGTTACAGAGATAGGGAGGGTTGTAGGGGCTGGAGTAGGTTACAGAGATAGGGAGGGTTGTAGGGCTGGAGGAGGTTACAGAGATCTCGGAGGGTTGTAGGGCTGGAGGAGGTTACAGAGATAGGGGTGGTGTAGGGCTGGAGGAGGTTACGGAGATAGGGAGGGTTGTAGGGCTGGAGGAAGTTACAGAGATAGGGAGGGTTGTAGGGCTGGAGGAAGTTACAGAGATAGGGAGGGTTGTAGGGCTGGAGGAGGTTACAGAGATTAGGAGGGTTGTAGGGTTGGAGGAGGTTTCAGAGATAAGGAGGGGTGTAGGGCTGGAGGCAGTTACAGAGATAGGGAGGGTTTAACATAGAACATAGAACAGTACAGCACAGTACAGGCCCTTCGGCCCTCGATGTTGTGCCGAGCATTGTTACAGAGATAGGGAGGGTTGCAGGAGCTGGAGGAGGTTACAGAGATAGGGAGGGTTGCAGGAGCTGGAGGAGGTTTCAGAGATAGGGAGGGTTGTCGGGCTGCAGGAGGTTACAGAGATCTTGGAGGGTTGTCGGGCTGGAGGAGCTTACAGAGATAGGGAGGGCTGTAGGGCTGGAGGAGGTTACAGAGATAGGGAGGGTTGTAGGGGCTGGAGGAGGTTACAGAGATAGGGAGAGTGGTAGTGGCTGAAGGTGGTTACAGTGATGGGGGGGTGTGTAGGGCTGGAGGAGGTTACAGAGATAGGGAGGGTTATAGGGCTGGAGGAGGTTACAGAGATAGAGACTGGTTGTAGGGCTGGAGGTCAGTTACAGAGATCGGAGAGTTGTAGGGCTGGAGGAGGTTACAGAGATAGGGAGAGTTGTAGGGCTAGAGGAGGTTACAGAGATAGGGAGGGTTGTCGGGCTGGAGGAGGTACAGCGATAGGGAGGGTTGTCGGGCTGGAGGAGGTACAGAGATCTCGGAGGGTTGTAGGGCTGGAGGAGGTTACAGAGAGCTCGGAGGATTGTAGGGCTGGAGGAGGTTACAGACATAGGGAGGGTTGTAGGGCTGGAGGAGGTACAGAGATCTCGGAGGGTTGTCGGGCTGGAGGAGGTTACAGAGATAGGGAGAGTTGTAGGGCTGGAGGAGGTTACAGAGATAGGGAGGGTTTTAGGGCTGGAGGAGGTTACAGAGATAGGGAGGGTTGTAGAGTTGTAGGATGTTACAGAGATAGGGAGGGTTGTCGGGCTGGAGGAGGTACAGAGATCTCGGAGGGTTGTAGGGCTGGAGGAGGTACAGAGATCTCGGAGGGTTGTCGGGCTGGAGGAGGTTACAGAGATAGGGAGGGTTGTAGTGCGGGAGGAAGTTACAGAGATAGGGAGGGTTGTAGGGCTGGAGGAGGTTACAGAGATAGGGAGGGTTGTAGGGGCTGGAGGAGGTTACAGAGATAGGGAGGGCGGTAGGGCTGGAGGAGGTTACAGAGATAGGGAGGGTTGTAGGGTCTGGAGGAGGTTACAGAGATAAGGAGGGCTGTAGGGCTGGAGGAGGTTACAGAGACAGGGAGGGTTGTAGGGCTGGAGGTGGTTACAGAGATAGGGAGGGTTGTCGGGCTGGAGGAGGTACAGAGATCTCGGAGGGTTGTAGGGCTGGAGGGGGTTACAGAGATAGGGAGGGTTGTAGGGGCTGGAGCAGGTTACAGACATAGGGAGGGTTGTAGGGCTGGAGGAGGTACAGAGATCTCGGAGGGTTGTCGGGCTGGAGGAGGTTACAGAGATAGGGAGGGTTGTAGGGCTGGAGGAAGTTACAGAGATAGGGAGGGTTGTAGGGCTGGAGGAGGTTACAGAGATAGGGAGGGTTGTAGGGGCTGGAGGAGGTTACAGAGATAGGGAGGGCTGTAGGGCTGGAGGAGGTTACAGAGATAGGGAGGGTTATAGGGTCTGGAGGAGGTTACAGAGATAGGGAGGGCTGTAGGGCTGGAGGAGGTTACAGAGACAGGGAGGGTTGTAGGGCTGGAGGTGGTTACAGAGATAGGGAGGGTTGTAGGGGCTGAAGATGGTTACAGTGATGGGGGGGTGTAGGGCTGGAGGAGGTTACAGAGATAGGGAGGGTTATAGGGCTGGAGGAGGTTACAGAGATGGGGAGGGTTGTAGGGCTGGAGGTCATTACAGAGATCGGGACTGGTGTAGGGCTGGAGGAGGTTACAGAGATAGGGAGAGTTGTAGGGCTGGAGGAGGTTACAGAGATAGGGAGGGTTTTAGGGCTGGAGGAGGTTACAGAGATAGGGACGGTTGTAGAGTTGTAGGATGTTACAGAGATAGGGAGGGTTGTAGGGCTGGAGGAGGTACAGAGATCTCGGAGGGTTGTAGGGCTGGAGGAGGTTACAGACATGGGGAGGGTTGTAGGGCTGGAGGAGGTTACAGAGATAGGGAGGGTTGTAGGGGCTGGAGGAGGTTACAGAGATAGGGAGGGTTGTAGGGGGTTGGAGGAGGTTACAGACATAGGGAGGGTTGTAGGGCTGGAGGAGGTACAGAGATCTCGGAGGGTTGTAGGGCTGGAGGAGGTACAGAGATCTCGGACGGTTGTCGGGCTGGAGGAGGTTATAGCGATCTCGGAGGGTTGTCGGGCTGGAGGAGGTTACAGACATAGGGAGGGCTGTAGGGCTGGAGGAGGTACAGAGATCTTGGAGGGTTGTCGGGATGGAGGAGGTTATAGCGATCTCGGAGGGTTGTAGTGAAGGTATAATTACAAGTCCTAGCCCTTCTCAGGCTACCCCAGATCAGGCGTATTCCCCAGACGTTCCCCTTCATCTAAAGTTAGAGATAGCCGAATCCTATAAGACGCTTAATTGGGTCTAAAGGTCAGACTATCTCTCCCTAAAGGAAAGGAACGGTCTGAAGATGTTACCGTCCTCCGGATAGCACTTTTAACAAGTTTAACTAGACTGTAACCTTCCGGATATTATGAGGGTCCGGAAAACCCCCCAGAATTCTGCAACTCCTCACAGAAGTATGTACAGAAATTGAGTTCGCGAGATTGATACAGAAATACTCTGTGAGACAATTTTAAAAATATATAGATTTATTAAAGAACCAACATGTAGTTAACAGCTGTTGATTTCAATTGCAACTTTAACATTCCAAAATACAAATTGCTTACATTTCTTATCAGAGATCGTTACTCTCAAATCTTAACTTCATTACATTTTCACACTTCTACTTATTCTTAATCCAGAATATCCACCAAAATCAAATACCTTGATTACCCGAGACTCAAAGGGTTAAAGAACTTACAGAGCCTGCCTCTGAAGTTGAGAATCACTTGCCTTTCCAGCGACTTCTGACTTCCTATCTGAAAAGCTCTATTTTTATACTTTTTTTTAGTGGTTTATCCTTTGAAGTTTTCTGCTAATGTAAGCTAATTATCTCTAGCCATACCTCTGTTGACTTCTTTCTATTCTTACTGTTAATTCAGCTGTTAGTTTGCAGAATTCTGTCTCTGTATAGGTGTTTCAAAAACTTATCATATAAAATAGTTATTGCAGATTTATCTCTTTGATGCCATTCTTTCGAAGGTCTTCAATTCAATTCTTAATATTGGCTTAATTGCTTGTATTTCAGACTTCTCGTCTCCTTGTGTTCCAAGTTCAACACATAAACAATATGATTGCTTGGTACATCTATTGATGTAATATTTACAAAGTCTCCTGTTTGTACCTTTTACAATATGTAAATCAAAACCACATCAACCAGGGTGTTTGTTTTCCTAGCCATCTTAGTTGGTTATATATATAATCGTGTTTCCTGTTTCATTTGATGTTACTTTTACAAAGGCACATGGTTTTTTAATGTTCTGTGTTTCTGTTCGACGTGTTAGCTTTTAACACTTTAAACTGGGTATAGCTATTGTGTTGGTTCCAAACTGCAGACTCCTTGGAACCAACTCTTTGCTTCTTCAATAGGCCATTGTCTCAGTGTCAATAACCAATCTTTATCTCAAAAGTCTGTATGGTGTTTACAGCTTTGTGACGCTGAGGCTTTTAGATTTTTAAACCCAGTTTGTCATGTTTTAATAAAATCAGAATTCTGTTCATAGGATGGTGTATTTTTCTGAATAGGTTTGGCTCATTCCTTTACAGTAGGGCTGGAGGAGGTACAAAGATCTCGGAGGGGTGTAGGGCTGGAGGAGGTACAGAGATCTCGGAGGGGTGTAGGGCTGGAGGAGGTACAGAGATCTCGGAGGGGTGTTGGGCTGGAGGAGGTACAGAGATCTCGGAGGGGTGTAGGGCTGGAGGAGGTGCAGAGATCTCAGAGGGGTGTAGGGCTGGAGGAGGTACAGAGATCTCGGAGGGGTGTAGGGCTGGAGGAGGTACAGAGATCTCGGAGGGGTGTAGGGCTGGAGGAGGTACAGAGATCTCGGAGGGTGTAGGGCTGGAGGAGGTACAGAGATCTCGGAGGGGTGTAGGGCTGGAGGAGGTACAGAGATCTCGGAGGGGTGTAGGGCTGGAGGAGGTACAGAGATCTCGGAGGGGTGTTGGGCTGGAGGAGGTACAGAGATCTCGGAGGGGTGTAGGGCTGGAGGAGGTACAGAGATCTCGGAGGGGTGTTGGGCTGGAGGAGGTACAGAGATCTCGGAGGGGTGTAGGGCTGGAGGAGGTGCAGAGATCTTGGAGGGGTGTAGGGCTGGAGGAGGTACAGAGATCTCGGAGGGGTGTTGGGCTGGAAGAGGTACAGAGATCTCGGAGGGGTGTAGGGCTGGAGGAGGTACAGAGATCTCGGAGGGGTGTAGGGCTGGAGGAGGTGCAGAGATGTTGGTCTTCCCTCCTGATATCTCCTTCTCTGGCTCAGTATCCACTTTCTATGAGATGCGCCCTGGGTTGTGTTTGTACATTGAAGGCGCTATATGAAAGCACAAAACACAAAAGCTTTTCAAAGAATGAGTTGATGATTTCAGGGAATCATAGAAATTTCAGCAGAGCAGGAGGCCACTCGGCCCATTGAATCTGCCCCAGTGCTGACTCCATATTCGAGCTGTCTCCGCTAATACCAGCTCTCTGCTCATTCCATCCCCATTAATATTTTTAATTGCATATTCATTTAACATCGTATTAAAAGTTGTGCCAAAGTAAGCTTCAATAATCTTGACTTCAGGACGTCCCAAAGCGCTTCACAGCCACTGTAGTACTTATTTGGAGTGTAGTCACTGTTGTAATGTAGGAAACATGGCTGCTTTTTTGCGCACAGCAAGATCCCACAAACAGCAATAATAAGATAATCTGTTTTTGTATTGCTTGAAAGATAAATATTGGCCCCAGGGCACCGGGGAGAACTTCCCCTTCTCTTCTTCAAAATAACGGCCATGTCATCTTTTACATCCGCCTGAGAGGGCAGATGGGGCCTCGGTTTAACATCTCATCCGAAAGACGGCACCTCCGACAGTGCAGTGCTCCCTCAGTACTGCCACTCCGACAGTGCGGCACTCCCTCAGTACTGCCCCTCCGACAGTGCGGCGCTACCTCAGTACTGCCCCTCCCACAGTGCGGTGCTCCCTCAGTACTGCCCCTCCGACACTGCGGCGCTCCCTCATTACTGCCCCTCCGACAGTGCAGCACTCCCTCAGTACTTCCACTCTGACAGTGCGGCGCTCCCACAGTACTACCCCTCCGACAGTGCGGCGCTCCCTCAGTACTGATCCTCCGACAGTGCGGCGCTCCCTCAGTACTGCCCCTCCGACAGTGCGGCGCTCCCTCAGTACTGCCCCTCCGACAGTGCGGCACTCCCTCAGTACTGCCCCTCCGACAGTGCGGCGCTCCCTCAGTACTGTCCCTCCGACAGTGCAGCGCTCCCTCAGTACTGCCTCTCCGACAGTGCGGCGCTCCCTCAGTACTGCCCCTCCGACAATGCGGCGCTCCCTCAGTACTGCCCCTCCGACAGTGCGGCGCTCCCTCAGTACTGGCACTGGGAATGTCGGCCTGGATTTGGGTCTCAAGTTTCTGGAGTGGGGGCTCGGACCCACGAGCTGCTGACTCAGTGGCGAGAGTGAGACCTACTGGGCCACGGCTGACACAACCTAAGCTTAATCCCCAGCCCCCTTGGGCATTGTAGAGACTTGTTGAGAGGAAAGGGAATGTTTGGAGTGGGGCTCGGAAGCAGAATTCTGGGAGACAGTTTAGGTGATGAGTCGACCAAACGCAGATTGGGTGACTGCTTTGTGGAACACCTCCGTTCAGTCCGAAAGGGGGACCCCGAGCTTCCGGTCGCCTGTCACTTTAATTCTCCGCTCCACTCCCACTCTGACCTCTCCGTCCTCGGCCTCTTACATTGTTCCAATGAAGCTCAGCGTAAACTCGAGGAACAGCACCTCATCTTTCCATTCGGCACTTTACAGCCTCCTGGACTCAACATCGAGTTCAACAATTTCAGACCATAACCTCGGCCCCTATCTTTTTTTTTCCATTTTTTTTCTCTCTGTCACATGGCAGCTGTCCATCATTCAGCCATCGCCATTTACACTTCATCTAGAGCCATCTTTTGTCCCATTACCATCTCCTTTTGCCTCGCACCATTATCCCTTTTGTCTCTTAATCTCTCCTGCCTTCCAGCCTATCACAGACCTTCCTTTGTGTTCTTTCCTCCCCTCCTCCTTTCCCGGCCCCTACACTTGCTTAAAAACCTGTTCCATTTCCAACTTTTTCTGGTTCTGACGAAGGGTCATCGACCTGAAACGTTAACTCTGTTTCTCTCTCCACAGATGCTGCCTGACCCACTGAGTATTTCCAGCATTTTCTGGTTTTTTTTTCAGATTTCCAGCATCTGCAGTATTTCGCTTTTGTATGGGTGATAGAGGAGATGTGGGAGCTGAGATCAGGGTTAGCGAGGACAACAATATCAGTGGGACCAGGATTAATAGAGGGAAGGGATGGGAGCTGTTTAACTCAACTTGCACTTATATAGCAGCAAGCCATTAGGAAGGCAAATGGTATGCTGGCCTTCATTACAAGAGGATTTGAGTACAAGAGTAAAGAGGTCTTACTCCAATTATATAGAGCCTTGGTGAGTCCACACCTGGAATATTGTGTACAATTTTGGTCTCCTTACCTAAGGAAGGATATACTTGCCATAGAGGGAGTGCAACGAAGGTTCACCAGACTGGTTCCTGGGATAGCAGGACTGTAAGGGGTCACGGTACTGGTGCGAGGTGAGGCCTTCGTTGCCTATACTATTGCTTGCTCTGGTCTCCGGCCAGACTTTTGCAATGAGCACCTGTGAGTGGTTCGACCCACTCGCCCTTACGGTTCTGACACCTGGACTTAGATGCAAGGAGCAGTAATGCAGAGAAAACTCAAATAGACCCGGTTGAATAGCACGAAATGAATATCTTTATTGCATGGCGTCTAAAATCATGAAATACATGTCATAGGCGCAGATCAAAGAGAGTACAAGTATACACACGTTCATAAAACTTGGTCTATGGAAATGGGGAACACACGACACATCGTAAAAGGGGGAACACATTATACATTAACCTTAGAAAAACCACCCTCCCTCAATATACCTAAACTACGTCTGGATTTGTAGGATCGGAAAACATGCTCACCACTCGGCTCACTTCGGAAATTTAAAGTGAGGCACTCAGCTCGTTTCGCTGCAGCGCCTGACTGTCACGTGGTTGTGAGGGTTTCTGCACCCCACTTGTTTACTCTCGCTGCCGTGAAAGGCAAGCCAGACTCCCTGATGTCATGAAGCAGTCGATGGATTCAGACCGGATCGTGCAGTAATCCGTAGAATTCAAAAGAAACGGTACATGTAGTAGTCGGTAGAATTCAAAGATGGGTTCTGTCGTTATATCTTCGGGCGCGGTCGGGGTTTACTGACCGCGGCGGCACGTGGAATTTCTTCTCGTCTTTCTTCTCGTCTTTCTTCTCGTCACTCGGGCCTCTGGGTCCGGACACCGTTTACCGACACTCGGGATGGTGTACCCTGTTACTTGCCCTGTCGAGGCGGCTCGTTAAACTATCTATGGCCTCCATGACACATGTAGTCCTCATTTCCCAGAGAAAACACATTGTCTATCTTGGACAAATCGTAGGCAGCATTGCCTTTAAACTTACACTGCGTATACGCCTTCCAGGTGCAAAAGGCCGATGCCTCTCGCACTACCTGTATATGCATGTTTTATTACAAAAGGAAAAACAATTAAACCAACTGTTTTAAAAATACAAAAGGTTCCAAACTTAGTCACAAATACTCATAACTACAACAATTACAAAAACACACACGGTAAAATGGAGGGGCGTCATCCTGGCCGTTTACGCGGTACTTTCCTCGTTCACGCGCACGTAACGTTCTCTCCACTCCCCTGTGTTCTCCTGCCTCGTGAGGCGTTTGCCCCTTTTGCAGTGCACGAACAACAGGTACACTTGTAAAATTCGCAAATTATCGCGATTCGAAAATAACGAGAGAGAGATACAGTTTCGTTTAAGTAGTTTTATTTCAGCAAAATGCTGTCATGTTTCAAAACGGACACAAGAAGCCTGTAAAATGGCCGCCGCGCCTCGTGGCAGAAGTTTCTAGACTTTTCAGTAGGCAGACAAGATGGCGTTCCAATAAACATTTCAGTAAGATCGGATAATACTCAGCAAACATCGGTAAAAGGCAGGACGCGACCGATTTGCATTCAACACAATAAGCAAGAGATATAAGTGCTGGAATCGGTTTTCCATGCACAAGCAAGGGCTATTGTACTGGGCAATCAGAGGCCCATCATTAATACGCAAATTCCCCGCGGCTCTACAATGAGAGAGCCGTACTCGGGTGCTTACACAAGAATTCGGAGGCCCCCAAAACCCCGCCAGGGAGACTCCTAGCCGGTTCCACAATGGGAGACACATTAACGGGTGCTTGGCCAGTTACAAGTATCACCGAAACCCATTACAAACAAGAATCACCCCATACAAGAAGTTTGAGCGCCAAAATATTACAAAAGATGAACATTAAGATTGGGCGGGAGATAAGTAATTACAGCACTATAACTGTAATGAACAAACGTCCATCTTTCTCTTATCCCTGACGACTCTTATCGCTTATGCTCTTGCCGTTCATCGAGCTGGCGTTCTCCGGGCTCTTGTTCCGCTGATCCTTTTGGGGTCGACCTCGTGGCTTGCCGCGAAGATCTGTGAAGAGCTGGACTGCGAAGGCCGATAAGCGGGTGCACCATCCCGAAGGTCGGTAAACGGTGTTTGGATCCGAAGGCCCGAGGAGATGAGATGAGATGAGATGAGAAGAGAGGAAGACGACTACACGTGCCGCCGCGGTCAGTAAACCCGACCGCGCCCGAAAATATATTGACCATTTTTGAACTCTATAGGTTACTACACGAACTGGCCCAAGAAGACTTTTCTTCGAATTCTATCGACAACCGGTGTCGGCACAGGAAGACTCTTCTTTGAGTATTATCTGGAGTCCGAGGTCAACACAGATCTTCATGACAGCAGACGTTCTAGCCTGCTAGCCGGAGCAGAGCAAATAAACAAGTGGGGTACAGAGACCCCTGGTCAACACGTGAACGGTCAGGTGTTGCAGCGAAAACAGCCGAGCGCCGTTTTAGAATTCTCCGAGGTTTTACGAGTGGTGAGCATGTTTCTCGATCCTACAGATCTAGATTAGTGCAGGTATTGATAGGGGAGGGTGTCTTCTTCATTAAGGATAATAATAATGTGTGTCCCCTTTTACGATGTGTCGTGCGCTCCTCATTTCCCTAAACCTAGTTTTATAAATGTATGTAAGCTTGTACTGTCATTAATCTGTGCTTATGACATGTATTTCGTAATTTTGAACAATATGCAATAAAGATTTCCATTTCGTACTATTCAACCGGGTCTACCTGAGTTTTCTCTGCATTACTGCTCTCGCACCTAAGTCCAGTGTCAGAACCGTAAGGGCGAGTGGGTCGAACCACTCACAGGTGTTTAGTGCTACAAGGCTGGCTGGAGACCAGAGCAAGCAATAAGGCCTAACCCCGCACAAGCACCTAGAAGCACAGCACGAGCAAACCCCTTACAACTACAATTACAACTTGACATACTAGCAAATGTGGGAGGCTATCCTGGTCCATGACGGGACCTCAATATTAGTGAACAGATCCCACCACGGTGGGGTTACTATGTCCAATATCTCTGCCCCTATCTCTACAGTTCCAGGGTGTAAAAATGTTTCTGTGATACCATGACGGCTTTTAAAATCTTGGTGAGGTGTTCAGGGAGAGGGGGAATGATGTACCCGAAATGCGCGATGAATCGCTGCAAGTCTGTGAAATTCTCTTTTACAGTGAGGTGAACGGTAGATGGTTCAGGGATTGGGACAATTCGCTGTTGTGCCACTTGAACTTCAGCCCTGGGTTTAAAACAGAAACTGCTGTCACTCACCGGACACCGGCTGTGCTGTCCATGCTGGTAGTGTTGCGCTGCAGTGGTAACGCAATACGTTCCACCCCCTATGTATGCCACCTGTGGGGGCACATGATCTTGTGTCATTGCTTCCATGGTGCAATTCATGGGCTTCGCGCCAGCCGTTCTGAACCCGCATTGTGGTATTAAAAAGGCATTCAAGTGCTGGGGACACAATATGATGTGTGCTCCCCTGCTACGACAACCCGAGAGGTCGGTACCTGTCATCGTTTGCTCCCAGCGGATGACGTAAGGTGGGACCGCTGCGTAGCGAATGTGGGCTCCCCCCTGAATGACTCCAATGTTCTCCACCCTGTACACCGGGGCGGGCTTTGCTGTGCTGCCCAACAGCGGCATCCGCACCACTATACCCATGATAGTGTGATTTGACTGTCCGCAGTCCACTGGTACTGGGTATGCCTCTGAGGCTAGCCTGAGCTGGCACGGGCTTAATGCGTTCTGAAAAGGGTGGAGCGCCTGCAGGTGTTTGTTGCTTATCCAGGACGGGACCAAACCTTGTTTTAAATCCTCCAGATTACTGCGGCCTTCGCCCAGTAACCACGCCCCGTATAGTACGCACACCTCGTTCTGCACAGCTTGATCGGATGCATTTCGATCTTCCCTGATCAGGGCATTTACCGTTCTCGCATGCTTCTCCAGCTCTGCTATAATCTCTTTTAAGTGTAGTGTCATGGCCTGGTCCTCATGTAACTCAGACCCTACTACCTTGTTTTCGTTTGTGAGGATGCTTTTTAACTGTGTCTTTAAACCGTTGATCTGTGTCCGCAGCTCCACATTATCTAGCGCGTTGACCACAGATGTTCCCGTATTAAAAGCAGTGAACACATCGTTCACAGCACCCCTTCTTTGTCTCCCCACCTGACCCAAAACTTCGTGTGGTGTGGTGTATAAGCTTGTTTTGTCAACCTCTGCAAAATCAAACTCGTAAAACTGCCTGAACATGTTTGTTAACAGGACCTGGTACAATTTTTCCGTTTCTTTGGGGCACCACTCTGGTAAATGCACCTCGGTGAGATTTAGATTCACCGAAGCCACCGCGTAATGTACCCCTTGATATAGTATCTGATCTGTTGGCACCAGTACCAGACCATTCCCGGGCCCCTTAGTGGTTTTAGGGCACCCTTCCTCCTGAGCCAAAGCCACCGGAATCATGGGCGGAGACTTGCGTGGGCGCGTGATGAGTTCAGTGGCGTTTACCGGGATCGGGGAGAATGGAGCTCCGCACCCCCGAGTGCTGACGTCCCACCTCATCCCTTTCCCGGCATCCTGCCACTGTTGTAGGAAAAATATGGATATACCCTTGGGGCAAACGTACGTCGATCCCCACATACACACATATATTCCCTCATCCGGCTCCCACCATTTGTCCCAACAGACTCTCAATTGTCCGTTAGTCCCCGTAATTGTCCGATGGGTATTGTTACCCAATCGCTCCCACTCGACCGAGGAATTTTGTCATAGTCTTGCTTAACTTCCGTAACCACCACCATCGGCTCAATGGGACGTTCCCATTGCACACCAAACAAATCCTTTTGCCGACGGTGACGCTGATTCTGGGTGCAACGATCCTCACCCTGGGACACAGTTAAGAAGTCTCTTGGTACGCAAACCCGGATGCGCTGGAGTATTCCGTCGAATTCATTCCCAGCCATCCCGGCCACCTTCCCTTGTGGAAATAAGTGGCGGTTTCCTCAGCCTCTCGCTCCCCGGTCCCATCCGTCGCGATGGGGGCCGTGTCCCCGGAGCAACCAAACACAACGACATCCTTGGTGAGGCCCCGATAGGCCAATCCATATCCGATCGTTGCGAGCACCACCAGAATCCTTTCCATATCTCCTGGTTCCTGTGATCAGATAAAATGATGTAGCCAGCCTCCCAAGAGTCTCTGGCTTTTGTGAAGGGTCCCTTGACCTCGTCTCACGTACAAGACATATATACTGGATAGACCTTAACTGTTCCTATCACTAACTCCCATCATTTTACCATTTACTTCTGAAATTAAACTACAATCTTAACCTGATATTAAAACACTATGGGGGAGAAATTCAGTATCGCCCCATTTGGGGCGCAATTATCAGCCGGGCGCAAAGATTAGCGCCTGGCGCTAATTATCGCCACTGACTGCAAACTTGACTTTTATCGCCCCTGGAGGTGATTGGAGCGCTAAATCAGGCGCTTCACACCTGTCTTAAGGCGCAAAGGCCGAGGAGCGAGGCGCTACCTCAGAGCGCTGGCGAAGCTCATGTAATGTCAGTCAGCAATGGAACACACACACAATGGCACGGGCCAGTTCTTAAAGGGGATGGTTAATCTTGCTTTCCATTCACATCCTGCTCATTGCAGCCTTGAATCTCGGCCTGGAGAGACCTGCACATCAAATCTGCTGGAAAGAACAATGGAGAGGCCCAGGGAAAGAGCTCAGAGTGCAGCCCCCACAGTCTCTTCTAAATCGATACAAGGAAGGGCAAATCAAAATGAACCTGCAAAGTGCTGCTCAGTACCCAAAACTCCTTCACACAACGTTGAATCTCTCCAGAAGTCTCTCTCTCTCTCTCTCAGAATGCGTAGTTAAAAAATGGCACCAACAATAAAAGGAAGCGGTCACCTTTAAATAGCGCTCCTCCTTTCCCTTCATGACTGCAGAACGCTCCCCTCAACCTGTCGTTGCTAGCGTCAGGCGGTAAGGCAGGGGGCGCCACTCAATATCCGCTCCGGGGCAATACCGGGGCGTTGCGCACTCGACTGACGTCACGATCTGCCGGCGCAGGAGATCGTGGCGGTAGTGTTTAGCGCCGCCGCAAAATGTCTAGTTAATTTCGCGAGCGGCGCAAACTTCGCCGCGCCTGGGCGCTAGCTGCTTTGCGCCCCATTAGCGCCCTCTTAAGACGCTAACAGGAGGCGCAACTAACTGAATTTTTCCCCCTATAAACCTAAACTTATCCTCCTAAAATAACTGTACAGCGCCGCCCGTTCCCAGGGCGGCCTAGCTAAATCCTGCAAAGGCTGCCACGAGCTGTTCCCCGTGGCGGGGGGGCACTGACCCTTGTCTTTGATCCGCCGCAGCCTGTCGCTGCTGAGCGGGGACTGGGACCTCCCTGGGCTGCCTTGAACTTACGCCTGGGGGTGTACGAGGGATCTGACCACAACTTCCTGGGCTGGGGTGTCCGACTCGACCTGCGAAGGGCCACCTTGGGCAAGATCTCCAAGACCGACAGACCAGGGACCGGGACTTCCGCCGTCACAGCCTGTGGTCCCACCACAGCTGCCGGCTCTGTCTCCCCTGGCTCCGCCCCCCTGGGCTCGGGATCTGCGGTTTCCGACTCCACCCTACTTGTTTCTCCAGTAGGTGGATCTCCACTCGCAATCCCTACCTCCCCTTTGCTTGGGTCGAGGGCGGAACCTCCGTCCTCCGACCCCACCACCTCTCCGACCGGGTCACTACCTTGGTTGAGCCCTCCGAGCTCTTCCTCATCTGACTCCCAAGAAAAAGAAAAGATCCTACACTTTTCCAGAATGTCCTCTCCCCTCACGCAGGTTGCTTTACCGGCCTGCGTGACCTGCGGTCCTATTCGGGGCTGAGAGTCCCCACTCGCAGGTTTGGCCCCTCCCCTAAGACAGGCCACCGCCCCTGCTTGTGCATTCTGTGAAATCTCGCCTGCTGGAGGCTGAAGATTTCTATTCTGTTTTAGTTTGGGCAACTCTGCTACCATGGCTTGCAACTGCGGGGTGGTGAATTCCCCCGGGGTTGTTGAGCAAACCATCCCTCTGGCTTTGGATAGGGCTTGGGTCAGACCTTTTATCCTTTCCTCACAGGGCCCATGATTTAAAACCTCATACTCCCTGCTCCTGGCTACCCTGTGGGCTGCCTTTATGTCTCTAAGCTGCCCTTCTAGCCCGTCTACTTTCCCCATTAAACGGGCGTTCTCCTCCCGTAAGGCCTGCTCTCGAAGCTGCCCTTCCAGCCCATCTACTTTCCCCATTAAGCGGGCGTTCTCCTCCCACAAGGCCTGCTCTTTTAACCTGGCCTCCTTACAGGAGGCCCCCTCCTGTGCGTGTCTTTCAAGGGGACACAGGTAGGCAGGCTGCGCCGGTTCCAGTCAGAAGTCTGGGTTGTATGGGGCTGTTGCTACCTTCCCGGGTGAGGTCATAAGAGACCGCATGGCTCCTAACATCGACTCGATCGCATCGGGATGGATAGGCACACCAGCTCCTCTCTCAGAGACAGGCGTTTGGGCTCGGACTGCGGGAGCTTTCTCCTTGGAGTCCTTCCAGGGATTCCTACAGTTTTTGCGCCAGTGACCTGCCTTCCCGCACCCGTAACAAACACTACTGGTTTGTGGGGCGCGATTTCCCTCCTGATGCCACTCTTTTTGAGCCGGAGCTGCGGGCTTTGCTTCATGCACTTTTCCCTTAAGGGGTCGCGCTCCCGTGCTTCTAGTGTTCCGATACCCTATGGTGAGGTGACTCAGGACAGACTCCTCCGTTGTCTCGGGGTTGGTGGGATCAAACCACGCTCTGGCCTGCTCCCTGACGGCTGGCAAGCTGTTGGCGACTACGCACCTGAGCCAATGAGCTTTCCCGGCACCGTCCAGGTGGTGGCGCTCTGGCGCACCTGGGCAGCTACGCTGGTATACTGGCCACAGTCTGTCGGCGAAAACTCGTGGGGGTTCTCCCTCTATCTGCACGGTCTGACCCAGTCTGACGAACGGACCTTCGTCATCCGCCCCCAACACTTCTAGGACCTCGTCCCGTAAATCCCCATAGCCCTTAGCTCCCCTCTTGCTCTCGTCGGAGAGACACTGAAGGATTGAGCTATCTAAAGAGAACAGCAACATCTTGGTCTTTTCCTCGTTGTCGCAGCCATTAATTGCTGCGGTCTGTTCTACTTCTCTAAAATGCACGGAAGGGTCTCCTGACTCGGACAGCTTCCGGACATGGCTGATCATTGCCCTCAGCTGGTGTGAGCTGTGGGGCACTACAAGTTGGTTCAGGATGTCCCCGTCTTCCCCATTGTTCCCATTCGGGCCTCTCTTATGACCTCGGACCGGACACATCGGTCCCGGTCTCGAAACTACCTCCGGGGATTGTCCTACCTTGGGAACCTTCTTCTCTATTTCCCCCACCTCCTCCCTTACCCAGGTTTCCGTATAGCTGGGTGGCGCGGAGGGCTTAGTGGTTGATACCACATCTGCTTTTCCCGGTAGGGATTTTGGGAATTCCTACCTACCTGTGGCTGGCTCGCTGACGGGCTGATGAGACACACCAAGCCGTTTGCCTTATTCAGGGCCTCTCTCAGGTTCTCTATCTCCTTCTGGCAAACACTGTGGTCGGCTCCCTCATGCCTATCCTCGAGAGCCATCTTGTATGCCACCCTAACTCCCCTCACACTTTCTTCCTGGGCCTTTATCTGGTTAGCTAGGCGGATACACCGTTCTTTAATCCTTCCCTCACTTAATTTTGCTTCCGTGACCTGACATTCTAAGTAATCGATCCTAGCCTCGTGGTGGTTGGCTACTACTTGGCGTTCCTGATGCAATGCATTCAGTGATGCAATCAGTCTCTGTCCTCCCGTAACCTTTTCCTCCATCTCTGTTTCTAATTCCCTGATCTGAGCTGCCTGTGCTGCAATGACCTGGTCCGAAAGTTGGACTTGCTTCTTGTAGCACATCAGCCAGACCGCTTTCTCTACCGACTTCTTATGATCTTTGCTACCTGTCCATCTGATGGCGGCGTCTAGCGGACGCCTATCCATCAGTAGGTCACATATCCACTGTTTGGTTAAGTTTACTTTCCCAAACACATAGTCGGCTACCTTCTCGTCCATTACATTTCGTCTATTCAAACCTGGGTCTAAGACATTACTCTCTTGCTGCCAGGGTCCTGCCGCGGTCGCCATTTTCTGTAAGGGGTCACGGTACTGGTGCGAGGTGAGGCCTTCGTTGCCTATACTATTGCTTGCTCTGGTCTCCGGCCAGACTTTTGCAATAAGCACCTGTGAGTGGTTCGACCCACTCGCCCTTACGGTTCTGACACCTGGACTTAGATGCAAGGAGCAGTAATGCAGAGAAAACTCAAATAGACCCGGTTGAATAGCACGAAATGAATATCTTTATTGCATGGCGTCTAAAATCATGAAATACATGTCATAGGCGCAGATCAAAGAGAGTACAAGTATACACACGTTCATAAAACTTGGTCTATGGAAATGGGGAACACACGACACATCGTAAAAGGGGGAACACATTATACATTAACCTTAGAAAAACCACCCTCCCTCAATATACCTAAACTACGTCTGGATTTGTAGGATCGGAAAACATGCTCACCACTCGGCTCACTTCGGAAATTTAAAGTGAGGCACTCAGCTCGTTTCGCTGCAGCGTCTGACTGTCACGTGGTTGTGAGGGTTTCTGCACCCCACTTGTTTACTCTCGCTGCCGTGAAAGGCAAGCCAGACTCCCTGATGTCATGAAGCAGTCGATGGATTCAGACCGGATCGTGCAGTAATCCGTAGAATTCAAAAGAAACGGTACATGTAGTAGTCGGTAGAATTCAAAGATGGGTTCTGTCGTTATATCTTCGGGCGCGGTCGGGGTTTACTGACCGCGGCGGCACGTGGAATTTCTTCTCGTCTTTCTTCTCGTCTTTCTTCTCGTCACTCGGGCCTCTGGGTCCGGACACCGTTTACCGACACTCGGGATGGTGTACCCTGTTACTTGCCCTGTCGAGGCGGCTCGTTCCGATTGAGCTCCACCCAACACTCGAATAACCGACCAGCACGGCTAAGAGTCAAGAGTCAAGAGAGTCCAGCAAGAGCTTCAGGAAGAGAGAGGGTTCAGCCCGAGTCAAGAGAGTCAAGAGAATCCAGAGCCCAGAGTCAAGGAAGAGAGCGATGGACATTTGTCCTCTATAGTTATACTGCTATGTCGGCCTTATCTCCCGCTCAAATCTAAATGTTATCCTTTGTGTGATTTTGGCACCCAAAACTCCCAGCATGGGGCGATTATCTTCTTAACGGGTTTCGGTAACACCTGAAACTGGCCAACTATCCGTTAATGCCTTCTCCATTGTTGAGCCAGCCAGGATGTGTATGAATCATCTCCTCGACTGGTTTTGGGGTCCCCCCGAATACTGGCTTAATCACCCGCCAATGTCTCTCTCATTGTTGAGCCGGGGGGGTATTTGTGTATTGATGTGTCTAGATGGGTTCTCGATGGCCCTGTTCAATGATCCTTACTGTGCGTAGGAAACGATTCCAGCACTTATATCATTGCTATTGTTCAAGATGCAAACGGGTTGCATCCTGTCTTTACAATGTGTACCGAGTATGATCCGATCTCATACTGAATGTATATTCGACGCCATCTTGTCTGCCCACTGTGTCTCTGGAAGCTTCTGCCACGATGCGCGGCAGCCATTTTACAGGCTTCTGTGTCCTTTATTATCAGGACAGCATTTCGTTTAATAAAAATGATCAATTGAATCTGCTTCTCTCATGTTATTTTGAATCGCGATAATTGCGAAACTCTACAGGACTGTCATATGAGAAGAGATTGAGTAAACTAGGCCTGTACTCTCTTGAATTCAGAAGAATGAGAGGGGATCTCATTGAAGCGCACACAATTATTACAGGGCTTGATAGGGTGCATGCTGGGCGAATGTTTCCCTTGGCTGGGGAGTCTAGAACCAGGGGTCACAGCCTCAGGATAAAGGGAAGGCCATTCAGGACTGAGATGAGGAGGAATTTCTTCACTCAGAGGGTGGTGAATCTTTGGAATTCTCTACCCCAGAGGGCTGTGGAGGCTCAGTCATTGAGTATATTCAAAACAGAAGTCGATAGATATCTGACTAGTAAGGGCATCAAGGGATATGGCGATAGGGCCGGTGAATGGAGTTGAGGCAGAAGATCAGCCATGATCTCATTGAATGGCGGAGCAGGCTCGAAGGGCCGAATGGCCGACTCCTGCTCCTATTTCTTATATTCTTATGTTTTTATAGCGCCTTTAATGTAGTAAAAAGATCCCAAGGCGCTTCACAGGAGCGTAAATCAGACAAAATAATTCACACCGAGCCACATAAGGAGATATTGTAAACGGTGACCAAAAGCTTGGTCAAAGAGGTCAGTTTTAAGGAGCGTCTTAAAGGAGGAGAGAGAGGCGGAGAGGTTTAGGGAGGGAATTCCAGAGCTCGGGGCCCAGGCGGCTGAAGGCGCGGCCGCCAATGGTGGAGCGATGGAAATCGGGGGGATGCGCAATAGGCCAGAATTAGAGGAGTGCAGAGATCTGGGAGGGGGTCTGGTGGAGCTTCCTAACAGGTCATTCTTCTACAAGTCAGTCCAAGGCACAGCGATTTGATTTGAGTTCTCTTTTATTTAAAGATTCATCCAATGTGTTGCCGACCTGAGCCCAGAGCAGAAAGTCACACAGGTACAGGTGGGAATTATAGCACGTTCCCCATCAACTGAGGCATCAACAACAACAACAACAACTTGTATTTATATAGCGCCTTTAACCTAGTAAAACGTCCCAAGGCGCTGCACAGTAGTATTGTAAGACAGCAAATTTGACACCGATCCACATAAGGATAAATTAGGACAGAGGATCAAAAGCTTGGTCAAAGAGGTAGGTTTTAAGGAGCGTCTTAAAGGAGGAAAGAGAGGTAGCGAGGCGGAGAGGTTTAGGGAGGGAATTCCAGAGCTTAGGGCCCAGGCGGCTGAAGGCACGGCCGCCAATAGTTGAGCGATTATAATCAGGCTTGCTCAAGAGGCCAGCATTAGAGGAGCGCAGATATCTCTGGGGGTTGTGGGGCTGGAGGAGATTACAGAGGTAGGGAGGCGCGAGGAGGCCATGGAGGGATTTGAACACGAGGATGAGAATTTTGAAATCGAGGCGTTGCTTAACCGGGAGCCAATGTAGGTCAGCGAGCACAGGGGAGATGGGCGAATGGGACTGGGTGCGAGTTAGGACACGGGGCAGCCGAGTTTTGGATGACCTCAAGTTTACGTAGGGTGGAATCAGCGTTCCACCATTCTGCATCGGGGAGAGAGTTTACATTGGGGAACACAAAAGCTTATGGGGAGCCTATAAGTTACGCAGCAACCAGAGTAACACCTGGCCTCTTGCTGTGCGATAGGAGCGGGCAAGCTCATTGAACGTTTCGGGCGCTAATATTGCCCGCGTGCGGAATTCCTTTGTCCGCCATTTTTAACGGAGATGTCATCGTATTCACTTTGAATGTCGGGAGCACGTGAAGGAACGTCACACGGGCGTGGTCACGGAACCTGGTCTTCGTGGGGTGGGGGGGTCAGGGGTCAGGGGTCAAGGGGCGATGCTCAGGCAGGTTTGAAGACGGCACTTTGCACTGGTTCATCCCTCGAGCACCTCTTTGAGTGCTTGGGCTGCCTTGTTCCATATGTCCCTGTATTCAACAAAGAGAGGCTGGTTAGCACATTGTCGCAAGACTCCTCCGTGGGCTATTTTAAGGCTGCCCATCGTGACACCACAAGTCCCGGCCAGGTTGGAGATGATTGGCTAATTCCTCCGTCAATCACAGCTGAAGACTGCTGTAAGTGACTGGGACTAATTTCAGGCTCGCCATTTGGATCAAGTAACTATCCTCCCCTCAGTCCATTTTGCTGGCAAAATAATCCTGCTTTTATCGGGAGACTTAGCTGTAGTTCATAGAGACTCTTTTTAAATAGACTCTGTAGACTGTTTGCTGCAGTGTACTGTTTAAATAGACTCTGTAGACTGTTTAAATGGAGAGAGACTACAGAATGCTGTGGTACAGAGAGATCTGGGGGTCCTCGTACATGAACCACAAAAAGTTAGCATGCAGGTGCAGCAAGTAATTAGGAAGGCAAATGGAATGTTGGCCTTTATTGCAAGGGGGATGGAGTATAAAAGTAGGGAAGTCTTGCTACAACTGTACAGGGCATTGGTGAGACCACACCTGGAGTACTGCGTACAGTTTTGGTCTCCTTATTTAAGGCGAGATATACTTGAATTGGAGGCAGTTCAGAGACAATTCACTAGGTTAATTCCTGAGATGAAGAGGTTGTCTTATGAAGAAAGGTTGAGCAGGTTGGGTCTATACTCATTGGAGTTTAGAAGAATGAGAGGTGATCTTATTGAAACATATAAGATTCTGAGGGAGCTGGACAAGGTAGATGCAGAGAGGATGTTTCCCCTCGTGGGGGAATCTAGAATTAGGGGGCACAGTTTCAGAATAAGGAGTCGCCCATTTAAGACGGAGATGAGGAGGAATTTCTTCTCTCAGAGGGTCATGAATCTTTGGAATTCTGTATCCCGGAGAGCTGTGGAGGCTGGGTCATTGAATATATTCAAGGCGGAGATAGACAGTTATTTGAACTATAGGGGAGCCAAAGCTTATGGGGAGAGAGCGGGCAGGAAAGTGGAGTTGAGGCCAAGATCAGATCAGCCATGATCTTGCTGAATGGCGGAGCAGTCTCGAGGGACCGAATGGCCTACTCCTGCTCCTATTTCTTATGTTCTTATGTTTGCTCTAGTGTACTGATTAATTAGACTCTGTAGACTGTTTGCTCTAGTGTACTGATTAATTAGACTCTGTAGACTGTTTGCTCTAGTGTACTGATTAATTAGACTCTGTAGACTGTTTACTCTAGTGTACTGATTAATTAGACTCTGTAGACTGTTTGCTGTTGTGCGCTGATTAAACAGACTCTGTAGACTGTTTGCTGTTGTTCGCTGATTAAATAGACTCTGTTTGCTATAGGATAGACTGTTTGCTGTGAGTCCTGCCATAAGTCCCGCCCCGCCTCCAACACATTGACTGACACAGTGGTGTCAATAGACACACTGTTATTTTACCACTCGTTTACCTGTTCGAATCATCAGACACGACTGCACATCAATGACGCAAATAGTCTGTTCTTGAATCGGATATATCCTTGAAAAGGAGCAATTTGCAGGGCTGTGGGGAAGGAGAAGGGGGGAGTGGGACTAATTGGAGAGCTTTTTCAAAGAGCCGGCACAGGCACGATGAGCAGAATGGCCTCCTTCTGTGCTGTATCATTCTAAGATTTTAAAGAGGCAAAGATCGTCTCTTTGTCTCATCCAGATTAAAACTGGAACAAAATCCCTTCCGTTTTAAGACCCCCGCTTGTTTAAGGCTGAAAGAGTCTCTATTTTACTGAATTTCAAGAGTAATTGTGAAGAAACAGAGAGAGAGAACGAGAGAAAGAGAGAGGGGGAGAGACAGTGAGTGATCGAGAGAGAGAGACAGAGAGAGAGTGAGAGAGAGAGAGACAGAGAGAGACAGAGAGAGAGAGACAGGGAGTGAGAGACAGGGAGTGAGAGACAGAGAGAGAGTGAGAGAGAGAGAGACAGAGAGAGAGAGAGAGAGACAGAGAGAGAGTGAGAGAGAGAGACAGAGACAGAGAGAGAGAGAGAGAGACAGAGAGAGAGTGAGAGAGAGAGACAGAGACAGAGAGAGAGAGAGACAGAGAGAGAGAGACACAGAGAGAGAGAGAGACAGAGAGAGAGAGACAGAGAGAGACAGAGAGAGAGAGAGGGACAGAGAGAGACAGTGAGAGAGAGAGAGACAGAGAGAGGGACAGAGAGACAGTGAGAGAGAGAGAGAAAGACAGTGAGAGAGAGAGAGAGACAGAGACAGAATGAGAGAGGGGGGAGAGAGAGAGAGAGAGACAGTGAGAGAGAGAAAGAGAGAGAGAGAGGGGGAGAGACAGTGAGTGAGTGAGAGAGAGAGAGAGAGAGAGAGAGTGAGAGAGACAGCGAGAGAGAGGGGACAGAGAGAGAAAGCCCATGGGATCCAGGGCAAAGTGGCAAGTTGGATCCAAAATTGGCTCAGAGGCAGGAAGCAAAGGGTAATGGTCGAAGGGTGTTTTTGTAACTGGAAGGCTGTTTCCAGTGGGGTTCCTCAGGGCTCAGTACTGGGTCTCAGCTTTTTGAGAGGACAGGTAGATAAGGTGGTTAAGAAGGCATACGGGATACTTTCCTTTATTAGCCGAGGCATAGAATATAAGAGCAGGGAGGTTATGCTTGACTTGTATAAAATACTAGTTAGGCCTCAGCTAGAGTACTGTGTGCAGTTCTGGTCACCACATTACAGGAAGGATGTGATTGCACCAGAGAGGGTGCAGAGGAGATTTACGAGGATGTTGCCAGGGCTGGGGAATTTTAGCTATAAGGAAAGATTGGAGAGGCTGGGGTTGTTTTCTTTGGAACAGAGGAGGCTGAGGGGAGACTTAATTGAGGTGTATAAAATGATGAGGGGCTTAGATAGAGTGGATAGGAAGGACCTATTTCCCCTAGCAGAGAGGTCAATAACCAGGAGGCAGAGATTGAAAGTAATTAGTCAGAGGTTTAGAGGGGAGTTGAGGAGAACTTTTTTCACCCAGAGGGTGGTGGGGGTCTGGAACTCACTGCCTGAAAGGGTGGTAGAGGCAGGAACCCTCATCACATTTAAAAAGTTCTTGGATATGCACTTGAAGTGCCGTAACCTACAGGGCCATGGACCGAGAGCTGGAAAGTGGGATTAGACTGGATAGCTCATTGTCGGCCGGCACGGACAAGATGGGCCGACTGGCCTCCTTTTGTGCTGTAAATTTCTATGATTCTATGAGAGACAGTGAGAGAGAGACAGAGAGAGAGAGACAATGAGAGAGAGAGAGAGAAAGAGAGAGAGAGAGAGGGAGACTGAGAGAGACAGTGAGATGGAGAGAGAGACAATTTGAGTGAGGGGGAGAAAGAGACAATGAGAGAGAGGGGGGAGAGTAAGGACCCGTCTCCCATTTAAACTCTCTGTTTGATGCTCTATCTGTGCTCCACTGGGCTGTGTGTCGCACACCCTCCCCATCCTAAAACCGCGATATAAATGCAGGCTGCTGCTGGCCGCTCTGCTCACTTGGCAACGTGTTTCACTTTCTGCTGGTTGCTGTCATTCAGTAACTCCAGGACGGTGCCAATGGCCTTGTCCGCCAGCCTCTTGCCATTCTCTGCTAGCCTCTCCAGGAAGATCAAGGTGGCATCCTCCTCGGGAGGGGGCGGGCGAGTGTCCGATTCCTGAAGACCGGAGGCGGTTCCTGCACAAACAGATGCACGCATTGTCAGTCTCTGTAACAGACCGGGTGACGCCCCTCGAGCCTGTTACACAGGAACAGGAGGAGGCCCATTCAGCCCCTCGAGCCTGTTACACAGGAACAGGAGGAGGCCATTCAGCCCCTCGAGCCTGTTACACAGGAACAGGAGGAGGCCCATTCAGCCCCTCGAGTCTGTAACATAGGAACAGGAGGAGGCCCATTCAGCCCCTCGAGCCTGTTACACAGGAACAGGAGGAGGCCCATTCAGCCCCTCGAGCTTGTTACACAGGAACAGGAGGAGGCCCATTCAACCCCCTGAGCCTGTTACACAGGAACAGGAGGAGGCCCATTCAGCCCCTCGAGCCTGTTACACTGGAACAGGAGGAAGCCCATTCAGCCCCTCGAGCCAGTTCCGCCATTCGATTAGATCATGGCTGATCTTTATCTTAACTCCATCCACCCGCCTTTGATCCACATCCCTTATCCAACAAAAGTCTATTTTGAAAGCTCCAATTGACCTCCAGCATCCAAAGCTTTTTGGGGCAGTGAGTTCCAGATTTCCACCACCCTTTGTGTGAAGAAGTGCTTCCTGACATCACCCCTGAACGGCCTGGCTCTAATTTTAAGGTTCTGTCCCCTTGTTCTGGACTTGCCCCACCAGAGGAAATAGTTTCTCTCTCTCTACCCTATCAACTCCTTTAATCATCTCAAACACCTCGATCAGATCGACCCTTAATCTTCTAAACTCCAGGGAACACAAGCCTCTTGAAATAATGGCCAACATTCCATTAACCTTGTAAGTCATTTCTCTACTTGCACCCTTAAATCTCTCTGCTCCTCCACTGCTCCTAGTCTCTCCTCCATTGTCCATCTCAGCGGGTCTGCCCTCGCTTACCTATCCGACCGTAGTCAGAGTTTCTCCAGCAATGGCTTCTCTTCCCGCCCCTGCACAGTTACCTCTGGACTCCCCCAAGGATCTGTCCTTGGCCCCTTCTCTCCCTCTGCGCTGTCAGACTGCTTGTCCCACCTCCAGTCTGAGATTAGATATCATTTCCTCCAATGAAGGATTGGGAAGACCGAAGCCATTGTTTTCCTCCACCAGTTAAGAAGTCCGTTCCCTGGCCATCGCCTCCATCCCTCTCCCTGGTCACTGTCTGAGGCTGGACCATTCCGTTCGCCACCTTGGCATCCTATTTAACCCAGAGCTGAGCTTCCGACGCCAAGACCTCCGACTTCCAACCCCCATAATATCGCCCCTCTCCTCTACCTCAGCTCATCTGCTGCTGAAACCCTCATCCGTGCCTTTGTTACCTCCAGACTTGACCCATCCAATGGTCTGCTGGCCGGCCTCCCATCTTCCACCCTCCGTCAACTTGAACTCATCCAAAACTCTGCTGCCCCGTGTCCTAACTCACACCGAGTCCTGTTCACCCATCACCCCTATTGCTCACTGACCTACATTGGCTCCCAGTCCAGCAACGCCTCGATTTATAATTCTCATCCTCGTGTTCAAATCCCTCCATGGCCCCCCCACCTCCCTCTCTCTGTAACCTCCTCCAGCCCCTACAACCCTCCCAGATCTCTGCGCTCCTCCAATTCTGGCCTCTTGCGCATCCCCCGATTTCCATCGCTCCACCATTGGCGGCCGTGCCTTCAGCCGCCTGGGCCCCGAGCTCTGGAATTCTCTCCCTAAACCTCTCCGGCTCGCTACCACTCTCTCGCTTCTTCTAAGTCCTTCCTCATTTATTACCAACAGTAATGTCTACCCCTTGGTGACTGTGGTAACACAATACAGCTTCCTGTGACTCGAACTTTATTGCATCACTTCCTGTGATTAGTCCAGGATAAATACTGGACTGATCAGTTGGATCCTGGAGAGGCATAGAGTAAGACCTCTTTTGTATGTAGCACCTTTTTAGTTGATTAAAGCTTACTTTAAGTTCACCACGCGTAAGGCTCATTCTTACGACAGTGACCATTAATAGTGAGGAGCCTGACGTGAAGTTACCGATGAAAAGCTGATTGACTTTGTGTTATGTGCGTTTTTATTCAAGTTGGATACTAACCTGTGAGGACGACCAAGGTGACGACAACCAAGGCCAGACCAAGGATTTGGAGTTTCATTTCTGCAGATGTTATCTTCCTATCGATCTGAACATAAGAACACAAGAACATAAGAAATAGGAGCTGGAGTCGGCCATTCGGCCCCTCGAGCCTGCTCCGCCATTCAATAAGATCATGGCTGATCTTCGACATCAACTCCACTTTCCCGCCCGATCCCCATATCCCTTGATTCCCCTAGAGTCCAACAATCTCTCGATCTCAGCCTTGAATATACTCAACGACTGAGCCCCCACAGCCCTCTGGGGTAGAGAATTCCTAAGATTCACCGCCCTCTGAGTGAAGAAATTCCTCCTCATCTCAGTCCTAAATGGCCAACCCCTTATCCTGAGACTGTGACCCCTAGTTCTAGACTCTCCAGACAGGGGAAACAGCCTCTCAGCATCTAATCTGATCTGAAAGGCTAAGAAAATACAGAGATGTTTGACGTTGAGACGCTCCCCAATATTTTCTACTGTGGCTACAAGAGCAGGTCAGAGGCTGGGTATTCTGCGGCGAGTGTCTCACCTCCTGACTCCCCAAAGCCTTTCCACCATCTACAAGGTACAAGTAAGGAGTGTGATGGAATACTCTCCACTTGCCTGGATGAGTGCAGCTCCAACAACACTCAAGAAGCTCGACACCATCCAGGACAAAGCAGCCCGCTTGATCGGCACCCCATCCACCACCTTAAACATTCACTCCCTCCACCACCGGCGCACCGTGGCTGCAGTGTGTACCATCTACAAGATGCATTGCAGCAACTCGCTCATTGATGGTCGGATTCTGTACCCCTCATGTTGCCCCAGTGTTTACGAAGCCCCCCAAGGCTGAGCGGCGTGAGGTGGGAAGGGGTGTTCACGGCCCCTCCCCGCTCCCCGCATCCCCCGCCATATCTACCGGAAGCTTCGACAGAAAGTGGTGGGGGGATGGTGGCGAGAAGCAGGGGTGTCGAAAGGCACTGTCACTCAGTGAAGGAGAGGAAAGAAAGAAAGAAAGAAAGAAAGAAAGAAAGAAAGAAAGAAAGAAAGAAAGAAAGAAAAAAAGAAAGAAAGAGAGAAAGAAAGGAAGAGAGAAAGACGGAAAGAAAGAAAAAAAGAAGGAAAGAAAGAACGAAGCAGAGAAAGAGGGAAAGATAGAAAGAAAGAAAGAGAGAACAAAAGGATGAAAGAAAGAAGAGGAGAGAACGAGAGAAAGAGAGAGAAAGAGAGTAAGTAGGAAAGAAAGAAAAAGAGAGAGAGAAAGAAAGAACAAATAAGAAAGAAAGCAAGATAGAACGAGAAAGAATGTAGGAATGAAAGAGAGAGAAAGAGAGAGAGAAACAAAGTAGGAAGGAAAAAAAGAGAGAGAGAAAGGAAGAAAGAACGAGAGAAAAAACAAAAAAAAGGAAGAAAAAAAGAAAGAGAAAAAGAGGAAGAAAGCAGGAAAGAAAGAGAGAGAGAAAGAGAGAGAAAAGAAGGAAGAAAAGAAAGAAAGAAAGAAAGAAAGAGAGAAAGAGAGAAAGAAAGAAAGAGAGATAGAAAGAACAAAAGAGAGAAAGATATTCAGTCAGTGAGAGGTGAGCGTGCTACCAGTGAGCCAAGGCAGCCTCTTACTCAGTGTAAATAACTGATTGGGATTGATATTGGTTAATACATTTTGGACTATTGGAACAACGCAGGACATTTTCTCTCAACAATCTCAACAAAATAATGGTTTCTGAACCGCGCAAAACACTTACCCAAAGAGGTGCTGTAAAGTCCTGGTGCTGCGACTGGACCAGTGTGGTGTCTCAGACTTAGTTGTTCTTCTTTATGTATAATCCTTGCAATAATAATTGCCTCTAATTTATTATAATTGTGCTGGAGGGAACGCCTAGCTCCCGACTGAGTGAGAGGTGAAATATCTCCCCACATAGTGGTGGGTGTTGCTTAACCACAGTGAGTCAGAATCAGTTGTCGATAAAGAAGCTTCTTTCGACACTAAGTTAACCATAACCATGACTTAAGTGAGACTCTACAGAGTCTGATCACATGAGAAGAAGCGCTTCCCCGCCCCCCAACAGAATATGGACTGGGGTCCTTAAACCTCCCTAAAGGTGTCAGTGGGTCGCACTCCCGCCTCTGAATCAGAAGGTCGTGGGTTCGAGTCCCACTCCAGAGATTTGAGTCCCGCAATCCAGGCTGACACTCCCAGTGCCAGTACTGAGGGAGCTCCGCACAGTCGGAGGGGCAGTACTGAGGGAGCGCCGCACTGTCGGAGGGCCAGTACTGAGGGAGCTCCGCACAGTCGGAGGGGCAGTACTGAGGGAGCGCCGCACTGTCGGAGGGGCAGTACTGAGGGAGCGCCGCACTGTCGGAGGGGCAGTACCGAGGGAGCGCCGCACTGTCGGAGGAGCAGTACTGAGGGAGCGCCGCACTGTCGGAGGGGAGTGCTGAGGGAGCGCTACATTGTCGGAGGGGCAGTACTGAGGGAGCGCCGCACTGTCGGAGGGTCAGTGCTGAGGGAGCGCCGCACTGTCGGAGGGGCAGTACTGAGGGAGCGCTGCACTGTCGGAGGGGAGTGCTGAGGGAGCGCTGCACTGTCGGAGGGGCAGTACTGAGGGAGCACCGCACTGTCGGAGGGGCAGTGCTGAGGGAGCGCCGCACTGACGGAGGGGCAGTGCTGAGGGAGCGCCACGCTGTCGGAGGGGCAGTACTGAGGGAGCACCGCACTGTCGGAGGGGCAGTACTGAGGGAGCGCCGCACTGTCGGAGGGGCAGTACTGAGGGAGCGCCGCACTGTCGGAGGGGCAGTACTGAGGGAGCGCCGCACTGTCGGAGGGGCAGTACTGAGGGAGCGCCGCACTGTCGGAGGGGCAGTACTGAGGGAGTGCCGCACTTTCGGAGGGGCAGTACTGAGGGAGCGCTGCACTGTCAGGGCAGTACTGAGGGAGCGCCGCACTGTCGGAAGGGCAGTACTGAGGGAGCGCCGCACTGTCGGAGGGACAGTACTGAGGGAGCGCTGCACCGTCAGGGCAGTACTGAGGGAGCGCCGCACTGTCGGAGGGGCAGTACTGAGGGAGCGCCGCACTGTCGGAGGGGCAGTACTGAGGGAGCGCCGCACTGTCGGAGGGGCAGTACTGAGGGAGCGCCGCACTGTCGGAGGGGCAGTACTGAGAGAGCGCCACACTGTCGGAGGGGCAGTACTGAGGGAGCGCCGCACTGTCGGAGGGGCGGTACTGAGGGAGCGCCGCACTGTCGGAGGGGCAGTACTGAGGGAGCGCCGCACTGTCGGAGGGGCAGTACTGAGAGAGCGCCACACTGTCGGAGGGGCAGTTCTGAGGGAGCGCCGCACTGTCAGAGGGGCAGTACTGAGGGAGCGCCGCACTGTCGGAGGGGCAGTACCGAGGGAGCGCCGCACTGTCGGAGGAGCAGTACTGAGGGAGCGCCGCACTGTCGGAGGGGAGTGCTGAGGGAGCGCTACATTGTCGGAGGGGCAGTACTGAGGGAGCGCCGCACTGTCGGAGGGTCAGTGCTGAGGGAGCGCCGCACTGTCGGAGGGGCAGTACTGAGGGAGCGCTGCACTGTCGGAGGGGAGTGCTGAGGGAGCGCTGCACTGTCGGAGGGGCAGTACTGAGGGAGCACCGCACTGTCGGAGGGGCAGTGCTGAGGGAGCGCCGCACTGACGGAGGGGCAGTGCTGAGGGAGCGCCACGCTGTCGGAGGGGCAGTACTGAGGGAGCACCGCACTGTCGGAGGGGCAGTACTGAGGGAGCGCCGCACTGTCGGAGGGGCAGTACTGAGGGAGCGCCGCACTGTCGGAGGGGCAGTACTGAGGGAGCGCCGCACTGTCGGAGGGGCAGTACTGAGGGAGCGCCGCACTGTCGGAGGGGCAGTACTGAGGGAGTGCCGCACTTTCGGAGGGGCAGTACTGAGGGAGCGCTGCACTGTCAGGGCAGTACTGAGGGAGCGCCGCACTGTCGGAAGGGCAGTACTGAGGGAGCGCCGCACTGTCGGAGGGACAGTACTGAGGGAGCGCCGCACTGTCGGAGGGGCAGTACTGAGGGAGCGCCGCACTGTCGGAGGGGCAGTACTGAGGGAGCGCCGCACTGTCGGAGGGGCAGTACTGAGGGATCACCGCACTGTCGGAGGGGCAGTACTGAGGGAGCGCCGCACTGTCGGAGGGGCAGTACTGAGGGAGCGCCGCACTGTCGGAGGGGCAGTACTGAGGGAGTGCCGCACTGTCGGAGGGGCAGTACTGAGGGAGTGCCACACTGTCGGAGGGGCAGTACTGAGGGAGTGTCGCACTGTCGAAGGGGCAGTACTGAGGGAGCGCCGCACTGTCGGAGTGGCAGTCTTGAGGGAGCGCCGCACTGTCGGAGGGGCAGTACTGAGGGAGCGCCGCACTGTCGGAGGGGAGTGCTGAGGGAGCGCTACATTGTCGGAGGGGCAGTACTGAGGGAGCGCCGCACTGTCGGAGGGTCAGTGCTGAGGGAGCGCCGCACTGTCGGAGGGGCAGTACTGAGGGAGCGCTGCACTGTCGGAGGGGAGTGCTGAGGGAGCGCTGCACTGTCGGAGGGGCAGTACTGAGGGAGCACCGCACTGTCGGAGGGGCAGTGCTGAGGGAGCGCCGCACTGACGGAGGGGCAGTGCTGAGGGAGCGCCACGCTGTCGGAGGGGCAGTACTGAGGGAGCACCGCACTGTCGGAGGGGCAGTACTGAGGGAGCGCCGCACTGTCGGAGGGGCAGTACTGAGGGAGCGCCGCACTGTCGGAGGGGCAGTACTGAGGGAGCGCCGCACTGTCGGAGTGGCAGTACTGAGGGAGCGCCGCACTGTCGGAGGGGCAGTACTGAGGGAGTGCCGCACTTTCGGAGGGGCAGTACTGAGGGAGCGCTGCACTGTCAGGGCAGTACTGAGGGAGCGCCGCACTGTCGGAGGGGCAGTACTGAGGGAGCGCCGCACTGTCAGAGGGGCAGTACTGAGGGAGCACCGCACTGTCGGAGGGGCAGTACTGAGGGAGCGCCGCACTGTCGGAGGGGCAGTACTGAGGGAGTGCCACACTGTCGGAGGGGCAGGCTTGAGGGAGCGCCGCACTGTCGGAGAGGCAGTACTGAGGGAGCGCCGCACTGTCGGAGTGGCAGTCTTGAGGGAGCGCCGCACTGTCGCAGGGGCAGTACTGAGGGAGCGCCGCACTGTCGGAGGAGCAGTACTGAGGGAGCGCCGCACTGTCGGAGGGGAGTGCTGAGGGAGCGCTACACTGTCGGAGGGGCAATACTGAGGGAGCGCCGCACTGTCGGAGGGTCAGTACTGAGGGAGCGCCGCACTTTCGGAGGGGCAGTACTGAGGGAGCGCTGCACTGTCGGAGGGGAGTGCTGAGGGAGCGCTGCACTGTCGTAGGGGCAGTGCTGAGGGAGCGCCACGCTGTCGGAGGGGCAGTACTGAGGGAGCACCGCACTGTCGGTGGGGCAGTACTGAGGGAGCGCCGCACTGTCGGAGGGGCAGTACTGAGGGAGCGCCGCACTGTCGGAGGGGCAGTACTGAGGGAGCGCCGCACTGTCGGAGGGGCAGTACTGAGGGAGCGCCGCACTGTCGGAGGGGCAGTACTGAGGGAGCGCCGCACTGTCGGAGGGGCAGTACTGAGGGAGCGCCGTACTGTCAGAGGGGCAGTACTGAGGGAGCACCGCACTGTCGGAGGGGCAGTACTGAGGGAGCGCCGCACTGTCGGAGGGGCAGTACTGAGGGAGTGCCGCACTGTCGGAGGAGCAGTACTGAGGGAGTGCCACACTGTCGGAGGGGCAGTACTGAGGGAGTGTCGCACTGTCGAAGGGGCAGTACTGAGGGAGCGCCGCACTGTCGGAGGGGCAGTACTGAGGGAGCGCCGCACTGTCGGAGGGGCAGTACTGAGGGAGTGCCGCACTGTCGGAGGAGCAGTACTGAGGGAGTGCCACACTGTCGGAGGGGCAGTACTGAGGGAGTGTCGCACTGTCGAAGGGGCAGTACTGAGGGAGCCCTGCGACGGTATGTAAATGAGGCCCCGCAGTTAACATGGCCATGGTTTCCTGTTGCCTGTGGCAGGAGGATCACGACC